>JBAKBP010038613.1:0-15965 GCA_037953745.1 Lithodes maja
CTATAGCTATATTTATATTAACAGGTAGGTAATACTATAGCTATATTTATATTAACAGGTAGGTAATACTATAGCTATATTTATATTAACAGGTAGGTAATACTATAGCTATATTTATATTAACAGGTAGGTAATACTATAGCTATATTTATATTAACAGGTAGGTAATACTATAGCTATATTTATATTAACAGGTAGGTAATACTATAGCTATATTTATATTAACAGGTAGGTAATACTATAGCTATATTTATATTAACAGGTAGGTAATACTATAGCTATATTTATATTAACAGGTAGGTAATACTATAGCTATATTTATATTAACAGGTAGGTAATACTATAGCTATATTTATATTAACAGGTAGGTAATACTATAGCTATATTTATATTAACAGGTAGGTAATACTATAGCTATATTTATATTAACAGGTAGGTAATACTATAGCTATATTTATATTAACAGGTAGGTAATACTATAGCTATATTTATATTAACAGGTAGGTAATACTATAGCTATATTTATATTAACAGGTAGGTAATACTATAGCTATATTTATATTAACAGGTAGGTAATACTATAGCTATATTTATATTAACAGGTAGGTAATACTATAGCTATATTTATATTAACAGGTAGGTAATACTATAGCTATATTTATATTAACAGGTAGGTAATACTATAGCTATATTTATATTAACAGGTAGGTAATACTATAGCTATATTTATATTAACAGGTAGGTAATACTATAGCTATATTTATATTAACAGGTAGGTAATACTATAGCTATATTTATATTAACAGGTAGGTAATACTATAGCTATATTTATATTAACAGGTAGGTAATACTATAGCTATATTTATATTAACAGGTAGGTAATACTATAGCTATATTTATATTAACAGGTAGGTAATACTATAGCTATATTTATATTAACAGGTAGGTAATACTATAGCTATATTTATATTAACAGGTAGGTAATACTATAGCTATATTTATATTAACAGGTAGGTAATACTATAGCTATATTTATATTAACAGGTAGGTAATACTATAGCTATATTTATATTAACAGGTAGGTAATACTATAGCTATATTTATATTAACAGGTAGGTAATACTATAGCTATATTTATATTAACAGGTAGGTAATACTATAGCTATATTTATATTAACAGGTAGGTAATACTATAGCTATATTTATATTAACAGGTAGGTAATACTATAGCTATATTTATATTAACAGGTAGGTAATACTATAGCTATATTTATATTAACAGGTAGGTAATACTATAGCTATATTTATATTAACAGGTAGGTAATACTATAGCTATATTTATATTAACAGGTAGGTAATACTATAGCTATATTTATATTAACAGGTAGGTAATACTATAGCTATATTTATATTAACAGGTAGGTAATACTATAGCTATATTTATATTAACAGGTAGGTAATACTATAGCTATATTTATATTAACAGGTAGGTAATACTAGAGCTATATTTATATTAACAGGTAGGTAATACTATAGCTATATTTATATTAACAGGTAGGTAATAATCTATCCATACCCATCTAAACAGGTACCTATTAATCTATCCATAATGTGTATACAGGTGGCTGATAATCTTTCTAATACTGTAGTCATTCGTTCATTCTTCGTTGACGGTCACAGATCCTTCCTTAAGGGGAGGTATTAATTTGTTCCCTAGACCTCCATCAAGCTTAAAATTACACTCCCTTGAGTCCCTTTCAAGATAAATTTGTACATTTTTCGGTAGAAAAATGTCCCGGCCGAAGGCCGGTTCCTCTTAAATTACAGGCTCGCTATCGCTCGCCAGGATAAAATCGACACCTGAATTGCACGAAAGGTCTTAATATGGGGTGAAAGTTCTTAAAATCTATATTTATCTGAATACGTATCTAAATATCTGTCTTCTAATCTTTCCATATTTGTCTAGATGTTATAAAACTATCTATATCTATCTATGCATCTCTCCTTGTATCTGGCTGTCTACCTATCTATCTAGCTATCTATCTATCTATCTATCTAGACACCTCACATTTTTCTTCTCACCGGTTCAACAATTTTAATTTTCCAATATCCTATCTAATCTGCCACCCCATTAATCCCCACCTCTCTCTCTCTCTCTCTCTCTCTCTCTCTCTCTCTCTCTCTCTCTCTCTCTCTCTAAATCGCCACTTAACCCTTTCACACACACATTTACACGCATTCAGCCTTGGGTTTATATACACAAGGTTAAGTAGGAAAGTGTTTAGAATTGCCCACTTGCGAGTTTCGTTCTATAAGGAAGTTGGAGCTGTAGACAACAATATTTAACAGAATTTACAGCTAAAATACGGTCGTAGTTCATATATAAATACATAAAACACAATTCAACATACCATTTATCCATCAGAAACCTACATTATTATTGTATTTCTGTTTAATATCGATGTCTACGGCTCCAACTTCCTTATAGCCTGAAACTCACAAGTGGTTAATTGGGTAGATCATTTTATAAGATAGAAATAATAAAAACATACATAAATACACATGTAGCATACACACACACATGTATACTTTACATATGCAGTTTATTATGTGGTGACAGGGAGTATAATACATTTATTTATCTATTTCCTCATAGACTTTTTATCGGTGTGCCCAGCAAAAAATGAGGACGCATTTATATCATGGGTAGATTATAATAATCATATTTAACACACACACACACACACACACACACACACACACACACACACACACACACACACACACACACACACATACACATACCCCCGCACACATACACACATATACCCACCCACCCCACACATATTACCCCCCCCCACACACATTCACACACATACATCCCCCCCCACACACACACATTACCCCCCCCCCACACATATTAACCCCCCATACACACACACATTCACACACATACATCCCCCCACACACACACACATTACCCCCTCCCCCCCCCCACACACACACTCATACCCCCAACCCTACACACACACACGCACACACACATATAACCCCTCCCCCCACATACCCCCAACCCTACACATACACACACACACACACACACACACACACACACACACACACCAACACGTGACTGGTACCACATATAGGTTAATGCCAACATAAGGCTGTTTACGTCAAGTGTCCTTGTTGTCAATCGTAATAAACTCCCTTGTTTAAGCCGCAGGTGGTGTTAGTATGTAGGACAGACCCTTGCATATAGAAAGGCTTAGACTATTATAGCAAGTTGAGGCTCCATTTAACCCTTTCAAGCTCCAATACGCGTTTCTGTTCTGTTTCTGGCTACTATTAGACGATTTTATTCAGATTAGTAACGGTATGTGGAAGTCAAAGGTTGATTGAGATATCCTGTACCCTTTTAATACCCACAGATCCTTCCTAAGCTGCATAAAATCGTATAATGATAGCCAAAATAAACTGCTAAAACGCGTCAGAGCTTCAAAGGGTTAAGGGGACAGTGGTCTGTTTATTAATATATTCATTTATTTGTTAGTCTCTTCCCTAGACCTCCATCAAGCTTAAAAAAAACATCCATTAGATCCCCCTGCGAGATTAATTTTTACATTTTTCGGTAGAAAAATATCACGGCCGAAGGCCGGTTCCTCCACAATTACTGGCTCGCTATCGCTCACCAGCAAAATAATCGACACCTATAGGGCACGAAAGGTCTTAAAATTGACAAAGAAATGGGGCAAAAGGTCATAAAGTCGACAAACTATTGGTGCAAACGTCTTAAATTATCAAACTAATGGGTACAAGCATGTGGAAGAAAGGGGACCAGAAAAACGGCCCATCTCCCCTTAACCCCTTCAGTGCGGATGACGCCATTATTCCTTATATTCTGGATATTATGAGACGATTTTACACAGCTTAGGAAGGGCGTGTTTTAATCCGAGAGAGGTATTATATCTTCGTTCATTCTTCGTTGACGGTCACAGATCCTTCCTTAAGGGGAGGTATTAATTTGTTCCCTAGACCTCCATCAAGCTTAAAATTACACTCCCTTGAGTCCCTTTCAAGATAAATTTGTACATTTTTCGGTAGAAAAATGTCCCGGCCGAAGGCCGATTCCTCTTAAATTACAGGCTCGCTATCGCTCGCCAGGATAAAATCGACACCTGAATTGCACGAAAGGTCTTAATATGGGGTGAAAGTTCTTAAAATCGCTAAACTAATGGGGCAAACGTTTTATAATATCAAAAGCAATGGGGCTAAACATGAGGGAGAAAGGGGTCAAGAAAAAAATCCCTCAAGTGGAAATCTCCCCTTAAGCCGCTGTCACACGAGCGCTTTTTCCGTAAATTTTCCATGAGCAAGTTTTGTTCTCGTATTACTTCGGGACATTGTCGCACTGGTATCGGCAACTAGACTGAAGGTAGATTATGTTAGGCCGCTGAATTCTGATAAAGTGTCATTTTTGAAGCTTCCAGACCATAATTGCTCGTAAAAATTGCTCGAAAAAGGGCTCGTGTGACTCCGGCTATCAATAGTTTATTGATAACCAGGATAAAGAGGAATGAAAGTTAAGGGGGCGTTTTATTATAAACGTTAAGGGGCCGTTTTATTATAAACGTTAAGGGGGCGTTTTATTATAAACGTTAAGGGGGCGTTTTATTATAAACGTTAAGGGGCCGTTTTATTATAAACGTTAAGGGGCCGTTTTATTATAAACGTTAAGGGGCCGTTTTATTATAAACGTTAAGGGGGCGTTTTATTATAAACGTTAAGGGGCCGTTTTATTATAAACGTTAAGGGGGCGTTTTATTATAAACGTTAAGGGGCCGTTTTATTATAAACGTTAAGGGGGCGTTTTATTATAAACGTTAAGGGGCCGTTTTATTATAAACGTTAAAGGGGCGTTTTATTATAAACGTTAAGGGGCCGTTTTATTATAAACGTTAAGGGGCCGTTTTATTATAAACGTTAAGGGGCCGTTTTATTATAAATTCGTGTTTTTTTTCGTTTATTTTTCATTTTAAATGTACAAAAGTTAGCTTGCTGTCAAAACCACAATATATAAATTATATGCTGGCTCGCTACCGCTCGCCAGGAAAATATTGACACCTGGATAGGGGTAAACGCCTTAAAACAGTAGGCTGAATGGGGCCGAATGGATACAAGCCAAAGAGAGAGGGAGAGAAAGAGAAAAAAGAGAGAGGTGGGCCCCCTTAAGGGGAGATTTCCACTTGAGGGATTGTTTTCTTTACCCCTTTCTCCCTCATGTTTAACCCCATTGCTTTTGAGATTTTAAGACGTTCGCCCCATTAGTTTGTCGATTTTAAGAACTTTCATCCCATTTATGTCACTTTTAAGACCTTTCGTCCCATTTAGGTGTCGATTTTTTCCTGGCGAGCGATAGCGAGCCTGTAAATTATGAGGAACCGGCCTTCGGCCTGGACATTTTTCTACCGAAAAATGTACAAATTTATCTTGAAAGGGGTCATGGAGGGTGTAATTTTAAGCTTGATGGAGGTCTAGGGAACAAACTGAATACCTCCCCTTAAGGGTATAATACTAAGTTTGGTCCCTAGATATCCTTCAAGCTTAAGATTACACCCCCTTGAGCCCCTTTCAAGATAAATTTGTACATTTTTCGGTAGAAAAATGTCCCGGCTGAAAGCCGGTTCCTCTTAAATTACAGGCTCGCTATCGCTCGCCAGGATAAAATAGACACCTAAATGGCACGAAAGGTCTTAAAATTGACAGAAATGGGTTGAAAGTTCTAAAATCGTCAAAATAATGGGGCAAACGTCTTAAATTAGAAAAACAATGGGGCTAAACATGAGGGAGAAGGGAGTCAAGAAAAAAATCCCTCAAGTGGAAATCTCCCCGGGTAACTGTCCTACATTCTATGCTATTGACACATATAGAAGAGTTATAGAACAGTGTTTATGATGAAGGGGAGAGGGCTGCTTTTATGGCCCCCCCTTCTCCCTCATGTTTAGTCCCATTAGTTTTCAGATTTTAAGAAGTTTGACCCATTAGTTTGGCGAATTTAAGACCTTTCACCCCATTTCTGTGTTAATATTAGGACATTTCGTGCCATTTAGGTGTCAATTTTTTTCTGGCGAGCGATAGTGAGCTTGTAATTGTAGGAGGAATTGGCCTTCGGCCGGGGGATCAGGGGATGTTTATTTTTAAGCTTGATGGAGGTCTGGGGAGGAAACTAAAAAATTATAAGAAGATAAATAGATTATCAAATAAATAGGCCATCCCCCCCTTATGACGCTCAGGACACTTGGCATACACAGTGTCACGTTGTCATTAGCCTATATGACAGTGGCAGTGTGTGTGTGAGTGTGTGTACCTGTGTGTGTGTGTACCTGTGTGTGTGAGTGTGTGTACCTGTGTGTGTGTGTGTGTGTGTGTAGCTGTGTGTGTGTGTAGCTGTGAGTGTGTGTACCTGTGTGTGTGTAGCTGTGTGTGTGTGTGTGTGTGTGTGTGTAGCTGTGAGTGTGTGTACCTGTGTGTGTGTCAGTGTGTGTGTACCTGTGTGTGTGTGTGTGTGTGTGTGTGTACCTGTGTATTTACCTATTTGTATTTACCTATTTGTAGTTTACAGGAATTGAGCAGCGCTCGTGTTGTCCTGTCTTAGTTACTTTATAATCAATCCATTTTACTTAGACAAGTATCGTAATGGATATTCCCAGTTCCCAGTATTTTGGACTAACATATCATAACTTATGTTGCCCTATTTCCATATTTACTTTTATCCAACCTAGATTTGAACATGTTAATGTTCCTCGCTCTCACCACCTCCTCCTCCAAGTTGTTCCAAGTCTCTATACTCCTATATGGGAAGCTGAATTTCTTTGTGTCCTTACGACATCTGCCCTTCCTCAGCTTAAACTCGTGCCCTCTTGTCCTTCCATTATCCCTCACGAATAGATCTTCCCTATCTACTCGTTCCAAACTTTTTACTCCCTTGAACATCGTTATTAAGTCGCCTCGTTCCCTTCTCTCTTTCAAGGTAGGCAGTTGTAGTGTCTTAAGTCTTTCCTCATATGTCAACTCCTTCAATCTTGGGATCATCTTCGTTGCTATCCTTTGGACTTTCTCTAATTTGTTTATATGTTTTTTCAAATGTGGTGACCATATCACTGCTGCATATTCTAATCTTGGTCTTATCATAGTCATTATCAATTTTCTTAACATTTCTTCATCCAAATAGTTAAATGCCACTCTCATATTGGTTATTATTCCATATGCTCCTCCAATGATCATGTTAATATGCTTCTCTGGGGATAGATCATCTTGTATTATCACTCCAAGGTCCTTCTCATGCCGTGTTTTGCCGATTATTTCAACTCCTAATTTGTACACCCAGCTTGGCCTTATCTCACTTGTTCCCACTTCCAAAACATGACACTTTTCTGCATTGAAACTCATTTTCCAGGTTTGGCTCCATCTGTGCAACTCATCTAGGTCCTTTTGAAGATCCTGACAACTTTCTATACAGGTGACCTTCTTCATGATCTTAGCGTCATCCGCAAACATATTCATATGACTATTCAAGTTTTCTGGCATGTCGTTTACATAAAGTAGGAACATTATCGGACCCAACACTGATCCCTGTGGTACTCCGCTCGTCACACTCCTCCACTGTGAATATTCGTCTCGTATCGTGGTCCTCATTTCTCTTCCTATTAAAAAGTTTTCCATCCATTTTAACATCCTACCATGTACACCTCCAACAACTTGCAATTTCCACAATAACCTTTTGTGAGGCACCCTGTCAAAGGCCTTTTTCAGGTCCAGGTAAACACAGTCAACCCATCCCTCTCTCTCCTGTGTAACATCTACAACTCTGCTATAAAAGCTTAATAAATTAGATACACAAGATCTCCCTTCCCTGAATCCAAACTGTTTCTCGCTAAGCACCCCCTGTCCCTCAATGAAGTGTGTCCACTTTTTCCTTATAATTTTCTCACAAATTTTACAAACAATGCTGGTGAGGGACACCGGTCTGTAGTTAAGCGGATTTTCTCTGTCTCCTCCTTTGTAAATTGGTACTATGTTAGCTCTCTTCCATTCCACTGGCAGGTCTCCCTCATTCAGTGAAGATTTTATGATTTCATAGATTGGTTCCACTAACTCTTCCGCACATTCTTTGAGGATCCATCCAGCCACTCCATCTGGTCCCATTGATTTCCTCACGTCCAAATCCTGCATCAATTTCAGCACTTCACTTTTTGTCACTTTCATTTCAGGCATCTGTGGTGTTCTCATTTCTCTATTAGGTTCTATAAACTCCTCCTCTTTTACAAACACTGACTGAAGCTTTTCATTCATAACTTCACACAATTCTTTATCTTTCTCGTAGCTGTTTGTTCCAACTCTTAGTCTGACAATACCTTCTTTTGTTTTTATTTTTCCATTTACAAATCTATAAAATAGTTTTGGCTCATTTTTGCACTTCTCTACAATATTCCTTTCATATTTATATTGTTCCTTACGTCGTATCTTTACGTATTCATTTTTTTTCTCCTTGTACTTATTCCAGTTATTTTCACTATGTCTCTTCCGTGCTATATTCCAGGCTCGGTTTCTTCTATCCTGTGCCTTACTACATCTTATATTGAACCATTCTTTTTCCTTCTTTACCCCTGATTGGAACCTGGGACATATTTATGTATCCCTTTTTCATATACTTTCAGGAAAAGTCTATATTTGTCTTGAACCATTTCCAGGCTTTCTAGTTCCTTCCAATTTATATTTTGGAAATAATGTTTCAATGATTTAAAATCAGGTTTTAGCATAATTGTATCTATTTATTTTATGTCCTTCATTTCTCTCCTCATTTTTTCCCAAATCCATCTCCATTTCTAATATCTTGTGATCACTTTTTCCCAAGGGACAACGATAATTTATCTTTCTAACATCATGTGGATCACTGGTGAAGACTAGGTCTAGCCTGGATGGTTCATCCATCCCTCTGATTCGTGTGTTTTCTCTAACATGTTGTGTTAACATGTTTTCTGTTACTAGATTCAATAATTTACTGCCCCAAGATTCATTATTATTTCCCGCATCTAACCCTTCCCAATTGACCCTTACAATTGAAATCACCTGTTAATAATAATTTATTTCTCCTATTAAAAAGTATTTTTAGTGCATCTAGAGATTCCGTGATTAGTTGATCATATTTATCCCGCTTCCATGCTCTAGTTTGTGGTGGTATATAAGCCACTGCTAAATCAGTTGCTTTGTTGTCCTTGTCTTTTATTGTCACTGCTATAATTTCTGATCTATTATTGCCTAGGTTAATCTCACTTGCTTCTATATTTTTGTCAGTCATTATTAACACCTCCACCGCCCACCTTTTCCTTCTCTATCTTTTCTCCACACATTGTACCCTTCCCATCCCAACACTCCCAATTCAGTACCACCTCTCAACTTTGTTTCTGCTAAGCACATATGTGGTTTATATTTCTCAATATAGTCATTCAATTCTAATTTCTTAGACAGCAAGCCATCCACATTACTATACATCAGCTTCTGTGTGTGTGATGTGTGTGTGTACTTACACTAGTTGTACTTACACTAGTTGTATTTGCGGGAGTGAGCATGCTCGTTAATTCCCGCCTCCTAAGATATGTTTGTCATACCGTGCTTTGAAACTATGCACTGATGGTGCAGACACAACTTCGGCTGGCAATTTGTTCCACCCACTAATCGAGTTGGTAGGCAATCTTTTACTTTTCAGATCAGATTTACTATTAAGCACTTTTAGTTTGTAGCTGTGACCTCTTGTTCTCTCACCTCTATCCCTCTCTATGAAGTTTTCTTGGTCGATTTTGTCAATACCTCTAACACATTTGTATATCTGAATTTGCTGTCCTCGTTTCCTTCTCTGTTCCAGTGTAGGTAGATTCAATCTCTCGAGCCTCTCCTGGTACTCCAAATTTTCCAAACCTGGGATCATCCTCGTAGCTGCTCTCTGTACCCTCTCAATTTTGTGGATATGTTTCTTCATGTGAGGGGACCACACTACAGATGCATATTCCATCCTGGGTCTTATTATTGCCGTTATTGTGTGTGTGTGTGTGTGTGTGTGCGTGTGTGTGCGTGTGCGTGCGTGCGTGCGTGCGTGCGTGCGTGCGTGCGTGTGTGTGTAGTTTACAGGAATTGAGCAGCGCTCGTGTTGTCCTGTCTTAGTTACTTTATAATCAATCCATTTTACTTAGACAAGTATCGTAATGGATATTCCCAGTTCCCAGTATTTTGGACTAACATATGTGACGCATGTCGAGTATGAGCATGCTGTACAGAACGCCCAGTCAGGCCCCACTCTCGCTAGGATCGTCAGGGCAGGAACTTTGGCTGTAGTCTGTGTAGAGTTTCCTAACTCAGTTTATGTGAACCGTTGTACTATAAGTATTATCATTATGTATTTTGTTTTCTTCTAAGTCAACGAGTTCTATTTTATATCATTAGATATAAGTATTGTGTGTGGGATTTATATATATATAATGATGCGAAGAGAGAGAGAGTTATGTAACACCGACCAGTGAGCGCGCCACGAGGGGTAGGCCTAATTCCCCCCTCCCTCCCTCCTCAAGCGTGGGAAGTTCTTTGTCGATCCCCGATTGAGAGAGTATGTGACGTCATGATTGCCGTTATGCTCGCTACGGGGCCGAGTATAAAAAGGGAGGTCCCGCCGCATTTTCCTCAGAACTCATCAGGCAAAGCGACCTCTCATATCCCTTGCAACTATCGATATTCTTCCGACTGATGTGAACTTTCTCTACTCTCTGAACAGCCTATCTTCTTCTCTTCTCGTCCTGTTTAACCTCCATGACCCCCCCCTTTGGTGCAGATTTAGTCAGCCAAAGTATTATCGCTTGAGTTCTCACGAGATAAGTGCCTGTTAGATAGCCTATTTTGGAAGGGTCAACTAGAATAGGATTGATTGATGTTTGTTGCACTCGTATATGTATTTCCCTGTGTACTATTATTCATGTTCCTGTTTTCTGCTGGTTTAGGTAATGCTAGACTGGGATAGGGTTCCTCGAGTTGTGATTTCCTATGAGTGCTAGGTTGGTTGAACCAGCACAATTGCAACGGAGACGTGGGAAGCCTAGGGGGTCTTTTTGATTGTGTACCGTGGGAGTTTAGCACTGTGTTGCGAGTGAGGGCTTTTGCCTGTGCCACCCAACACTGTGCTAGCTCATTTGCTTGACTTTGAGAGGATCGCCAGGAGAGAACCAGATACTAGTGATCTGGATCTCTCAAGAGAGCATCCCGTCAATTAACGTAATTTGGCCGCACAGTCTTAAGGACCTCGCTAGGCTACGAGCCGCTTGCTCAGCCATTGTCTCTTAACCCGGGAGCTGCGGGAAGACTCTTAAGAGTTCCCCCGGCGGACTGCGGGAAGACTCTCTGGAGTAAGTAAAACTAAAAATCAACTTTTTACATCGAAAAAAAAATGTTTTTTTTATTTTTATTTTTTTATTTTTTATATTTGTTTGGCCCCTGGGCCATGCAAAATCTCAGTCCTCTACCTCCCCTCCTTCCCCACTTTCCTCCTATTCCTCAGTTATCACCTATTTTCCCTATTATTCCCTTATTCTGAGGTATATTTTCGTGCTAACATTAGCGAGTTGCAAGCAGGGTGTTGTCATCACTGATGGCCATCGAGTGCAAGAGAGAGAGAGAGAGTATCGATCGACTGTGTCGCAGTGGCCTTGGGGAAAATTGGCGGGAAGGTAGCTTGCCTCACCCATACATTATACAACTCGCGGGCTATATCTCCGATTTTGACCATCCAAACGCTGTTTTCACTCGTTTTATTGTTGTTTCAGGTTAATACCTTTATAATCAACCCATAATAGGCGCATATGGATAATTATTAATGCTATTAATGGTACAATGAATATTTTAGTGACGAAAAACCTCAAATACGTCAGCACAGGGGGACGTTTTCATTTACCCCCGTGCGCACTTCAGAGGTTAACCTTAGATATCCCAGCTAGACTTTGCTCGACCAGCAGATACAGCATAGTATTGAAGCTTCTCCTTATGTATATTATTGTTTAAGCACTATTGATTTCATGTGTGGCACGCTTAGCTACTTCAGAGATTAGTGGCCCACGAGCACAATCTTAGTAGGCTATTGCCAGTGCATTGTCGGAGTACTTCTTCTTAATGTTTGCCATATCCTATTGCTTATTCTTATAATTCTTCTTATGTCAATTTAAAGCCTTTAATTACCAGTGAGTTATTCATTAAATTGCTGTTCAAAATCCGATACTTACTTCTTACGAGTATTCGAGAAGCATCTAACTTATCAGAAGATTCCTTGCTTGATGCTCGAGGACTATTGTTTAACGTAACGTAATAGTGCCGATCCGAAGTAGAGGGTGGAGGACTTCTTAAGTTCTTAGTTCAAGGGTGGATTACTTCGGCTTCGGCCAACACTATTCTTTAGTGTTGTAGTACTTTCTTCTTTGTTTGATTGTTGACCAGACTAGATAACTCCCGTCTTGTTATTAGTCTGTTGTGTGAAACGCTAGTACCGAGTTCTTGTATACCCCGTTATAGCAGATAGAACTCTGGAGGGTAGTGGCGTTTTTTGTTCGGCTGGCAGTACTCTGGGGTTGGGATCGTGTGTTTCCGTTGTGGCAGCGAGCCATACTCGAGTCCTGTGTAAGAGCCCTAGTGTACCCGAGTGCCCGGTCGTAACAAATGGCGACCTTGCTTAGGATTTTGTGAACAGTATAATTTTTTGCAGAGTTGTACAACATTTGTTTGTTGGTACTTTAGCGTACATATTGAAGAATATTTTTTTTTGTAAGGCAATTAGGAGAGCATTTAAGAGACTCCAGTTAATTTAGTAATTAGTGCTTGCATAAGGGAGTTTAACACTTTTGTCTCGAGAATTTTTTGGTGAACTTCAGTATGTCGGGCCCTAGTACTGACGAGGAGCGAGAGATGCTAAGTGAGGAGGTGCCGTTAGTAACTAGTGAGGAGGATGCTAGACTTTTTGTGAGTAAGCAGTACCATGTGACGGAGGAGAGGCTGACTGGGGTGAATGTTTATGGCTTGCACCTGATAGCCAAGGTTTTGGGTCTATCCAATGTGGGAGGGATGTCCAAGGGGGAGCTGATTTCCTGGGTGTTGCGTGGGCGACATGGGGTTTCGGAGGAGAGGGCGTTTGGGGGGGTTCCTCCCCAGATCCCCTCTCACTCGACTCCCACAGTGCCGTCCACTCAGTTGCCGGAGGTTAGCACTCTCCCACAGAGGGATGAGAATTGGAAGATTGGAGTGCCCTCGGGCGGTGCGTATGGTGGTTCCCCAGTTCTTGCCCCCCCTCCTTCAGTAGTGGCAGCTCCCTCTTCCGGCCTGTCTCCTGAGATGATATTTAAACTCGAGCTTGCTAAAATGGAGATTGAGGCTAGGAAGCAGGAGAAGGAGATTGAGGCTGAGTCTAGGAAGCAGGAGAATGAGACTAGGAGGCATGAGATTGAGGTTAGGAGGCAGGAGGATGAGACCAGGAGGCACGAGGCTGAGCTTAGGTACGACTCAGAGAAATATTGTGCTCAAATAGATTTAGATAAGACTCGTGCAGAGTCGACAGGGATTCGGATGGGCCGTGAGGGCCAAGTAAGAGAACAGTCCTTGTCCCACTTAGTCAAGTTGGTGCCGGCATTTAGTGAAACTGAAGTCACAGAATTTTTTAATCGTTTTGAGAAGAAGTGTAGGGAGCATAATTGGCCTGAAGAGAAGTGGGCAGCTCTGGTCTCCTCAAGACTTACGGGTAAGGGTCTGAAGGCTTATGATGCACTGCCTTTAGAGTCTTGCATTGACTACCCAGTATTGAAGAGAGCTGTCCTACGGGCATACGAGTTGCAACCAGAAACATATCGATTGAAGTTTCGGGGTGTTACGAAGACTAGGGAGGCGACCTTTCTTGAACATGCCCGGGACTTAAAAGATGCACTTGCTAACTGGACACGTTCTGAGAAAGCTGAGACGGCCGAACAGTTGACTGAGCTGTTTCTGCTCGAGCAGTTTTATAAGTGTACTGGTGCAGATATGACTTTAACTATTAAAGAAAAGAACCCTAAAACTCTACAGGAGGCAGCTGAGATGGCTGACCTCCGGCTATCATTAATTCGTGGGTGCGGGTCTGCCCAGCGTAGTGAGGCAGGTAACAAGGGGCGTGACACCCCACCCCCCCGAGTTAGTGATATACATTATGCAAACAAGTACAAGAGCTATGATACCAAGACTGACCACAAGACTAACACCGTCCCATTTAAGAAGGGGCCGGGCCCTTCCCAGTACCAAGGGAAGCCCAGAGGGGAGTTGGAGTGTTATCTTTGTCATGAAAAGGGGCACTTTGCAAGAGTCTGTCCTAGCAAACCACCTACAGCAGCTGTGTCTTTGGCCTGCAACATTGGTGTGTCTCCGAAGTCTTCTGAGTTTGCCCGGGGCAGTTCGTCAGAGGCTGAGGCACAGCCAATGCAGAAACACCTGAGAGGCTCGAACCCTGCTCAGGATGTTTTTTGCGACCATAGAGGACGGGGTTGCGTGATGTGGGCGGGGCGCAAGCATGGAGTAGAGGTCTTGCGTGATACAGGTGCTTCCCAGACTCTGATGAACAATTTGACTGGCTACCCTATAAATGCGGCTCGGGTGGTAGTGGTGCAGGGTATTAATGCAACTCGGTCATACCCGCTGGTGCGGTTGGAGTTGGAGGTGGATGGTGTGGCACGTGAATTGGATGTTGGGATTGTGGAGAAACTGCCAGTGGAGGGCGTCGACCTTCTTCTCGGCAACGACTTTGCAATGCCCGCTTCTGAGGTTCTACCCTTAGTCGTTGCCGAGAGGCCGGCCGACGTGAGTGGGGGAGAACAAGAGTGTGTCGAGCGGTGCCAGGCACAACCCATGGCGTGTGCTGTCACCCGAGCTCGGGCAGCTAAAGTGTCACAGCCTAGTCCTCCGTCTTCAGACCAGCAGAGGAACGATCAACAGGAGGAGGCTAAAGCTGGAGTTGGTTTTAAGAGTTTTGACTCGGCGGCTCTCCTGGGTGATTTAGTATTGGCACCTATGTTGGAGTCTGGAGAGGCCCCAGGACCTGTCACAGTTAGTGAGGAGGTAGGGCCGGAAGAGACTCCGGGGCAGCAACGTTGCACACGGAGAGAAAAAAGGGTTGCTCAGTTTGATATTGGGGAAGGACTTGGGTTGCTTCGGAAGCATCTAGACAGGTTGGTTCCCTCAGATATTTGTAAACTGCAGTTGGAGGATCCGGAAGTTCAGAAGTGTGGTAATGGTGCTGTCGAGATTAAACACGAGGACGGGGAAGCATGTCATGTGAACCCGTTGGAGGAGTTTGTGAGGCAACCACCTGAGCAGCCTACTGTCCCTGCGTTGGTCTGCCGCGGCCAAGGTGGAGAAGGAGAGGGGGGCAGTAGGGCACAGGTGGAGGAGAGTAGGGATTGTCATGTCTCGGCGAAGCAGTGGGCGGGGGACACGAGTCTGGTGGCTGTGGAAGTGCTAGAGCACCTGCCTGAGCAGCAGTGTGCAGCACTCCAGCACCAGCTCGGTTCATACCCCACTGGTCGTGCCGAGCCCCTGAGTCTCACAACTCGGGCGGTGCGAGATGTTCCGCAGGCAGGTCATGTGACTGTTAAAGGACCGTTAGCCTCGTTGTTTCGGTGGTTTAAGGTGGGCGACGAGGCCTTGGCATGGTTGCCAGGTCAGGGTCGACCCATGGCTGCCAAGGGTGGTGGTCAAAAGGAGGACATTGAGCAGATTGGCAGGGTCGGCTGTGGTATCGCAGTGCCCGGTCGTCACATAGCCTCCCAATGCTGCTCTAGTCTAATGCAACAGCCCTACCACAGACCGACTGTATCTGGCCATGTCGCTAAAAGCGGTGATGCTGCGCAGGCAGATGTCGT
>JBAKBP010038614.1:0-15963 GCA_037953745.1 Lithodes maja
ATGTTGGGCCCAAATTTGGCAAATGAGTTTCAATGCGGATAAATGTAAAGTACTACATATCGGATACCTAAATGAGAAAGCAAACTATTCGATGAATGGCACTCAGCTTAAGAATGTAAACAGAGAAACCGATCTGGGAGTAACAATATCGAGTAACCTAAAACCGAGTCAACAATGTTCAGAAGCTGTTAAGAAGGCAAACAAAATAATTGGCTTTATAGGCAGGTCATTTGAGCATAAATCTAAAGAAGTTATCCTAACCCTTTACAATTCCTTAGTCCGCCCTCTTCTGGAATACTGCGTTCAATCCTGGTGCCCTTATTACCAAAAAGATATAAACAAGCTAGAACGAGTTCAACGTAGAGTTACCAAAATGATACCTAGCCTAAAGAACAAACCATACGAAGAGCGTCTTAGAGAATTAAATCTATTTCCTTTAACCCAGCGCAGATTAAGAGGTGACTTAATTCAAGTGTTCAAAATCATCAAAGGCATCGACAATATGAACTGTAGTAAGTACTTCACTATCGACCAATCTAATTACACGCGGGGAAACGGTTGCAAAATTAGTGGTAAATCTTTTAACTCACACGAATCTAAGAATTTCTTCTTCAATCGAGTTGTCAACTTGTGGAATGGGCTTCCCCGAAACGTTATAGACTGCATCACCGTTGATTCATTTAAACTCCGCCTAGACAAATATCTCGCATCAAACCCGCGACTGACTGCGTTTGTAAATGAATAACTTTATTTTATCCCCCCCTCAGTTACTAACCCATCTGTCCCCTACTAACTTCCTATTCCTGCCACGGACATTAGTTCCAGGGCAGTAATTCCCTTTCCAATGTTCCCTTACCCACTCTAAACCACTGTTTGGACACTTGATCCTCAGTGTTTTGGAGGACAAGCAACCTAGAAGGGTCACTAGATCTGTTGTTGCTTGATTTCCTTTGTACTCCCTTTGTAATCCTATACAAGGTCACAGTGCATGAGTGTTTAACAATGTGTGTGTGTGTGTGTGTGTGTGTACAGACGAAGCACTACAATTACCTACAATCCTATACAAGGTCACAGTGCATGAGTGTTTAACCCTTAACTGGCGGCGCGCAACATATGTCGAGTGAAAGAAATTTGGACTATGTGGCGGTTCACAACTTATGTTGTGTGCCATTTTCAGCACGTAATGTTGCTGAGAGAGAGAGATAAGTGGTGGCAGGAGAGTAGCAAGCGTATGACTGCTCCAGACCACCGCGGTGGACCTACTGAAATGAATCCCACCCTCCCCCACCCTCACGCACTCGCTACACAGGGAATTATGTAGGGAAACTACCTAATTACATGGTTTTTGCACTCGTGTTGCGCGATCATTGCAAGAAAACTAGCGGTCGTACAAGGATGGTTGGGATGTCATTGGAAAGCTCTGTTTATGGCCTTTCAGGGATAGATACTTGTTTTACGCTCTGGGTCTTATTTAGGCATGACAATGATCACGTAATCAACCCTATTTAGGGTAAAAACACCCCGCTGGGCGGTACATATAAATTACCGCCTAGGCCTTACCGCCTAGGCCGCTCGTTAGGTGTTAACAATGTGTGTGTGTGTGTGTATGTGTGTGTGTGTGTGTGTGTGTGTGTGTGTGTGTGTGTGTGTGTGTGTGTACAGACGAAGCAGTACAATCCCCTACAATCCTATACAAGGTCACAGTGCACGAGTGTTTAACAATGTGTGTATGTGTGTGTGTATGTATGTGTGTGTGTGTGTGTGTGTGTGTGTGTACAGACGAAGCAGTACAATCCCCTACAATCCTATACAAGGTCACAGTGCACGAGTGTTTAACAATGTGTGTGTGTGTGTGTATGTGTGTGTGTGTGTGTGTGTTTGTGTGTGTGTGTATGTGTGGGTGGGTGGGTGTGTGTGTGTGTGTGGGTGTGTGTGTGTGTGTGTGTGTGTGTGTGTGTGCGTGTGTGTGTGTG
Source organism: Lithodes maja (assembly GCA_037953745.1). Taxonomy (NCBI): domain Eukaryota; kingdom Metazoa; phylum Arthropoda; class Malacostraca; order Decapoda; family Lithodidae; genus Lithodes; species Lithodes maja. Next base: position 1,974 of record JBAKBP010038614.1, read on the forward strand.
TGTGTGAACCAAAACTTACAGTGGCCGAAGTGATGTGATACGATAAGCTAAAAGACCCTCGTATCTGTGTTCGCCTCTGAGCTAGTATCAGTTGACATTTATTTGTTTTGACTTACACTATGTCTGGTTGACGTTATTTTGATGTAATGGCCTGGGTCGCCTCGCTTCAGACAATTGGTCTTAAAAGGTGCCAGGCAAGAAAATCACCCCCACCACTCCCGGGATAAAACACCCTTGTTTCCAGTAGCTCTATTCATCGTAGGCTCGCGTATAAGACCCATGATAGGTAGATAGAAATATAGATAGATAGGTAGATAGATACATAGATAGATAGATATATAGTTATACAAAACAATATATATATATATACTGTATATATAGAGAGAGAGAAAGAGAGAGACAGAGAGAGAGAGATATTTGATATTAGTTTTATCTCTAGTTGACGGAATACTGAATCCCTTAGCAGCTTATTTCTCGATATTTGATCAACATGAAAGTTTATATCACCACATCATATACGCAAGTTTTCATAATTAACAACATATTTGTGGATGTATGTCATTGGTCTGATAAAGCTACTTGCGAAACGGTATCAATAAAGTGGTCCTCCTAATATGGAGTACCGGTATACATTTAACAACATATTTCGCTACAAAATATTTTCAATCAAAGTGAGGACATTGTAATGTACTGTCAGCTGAAAATAAACACACTATTGCCAATATAACCTTCCACTAATAAACAGACTATTGCCAATATAACCTTCCACTAATAAACAGACTATTGCCAATATAACCTTCCACTAATAAACAGACTATTGCCAATATAACCTTCCACTAATAAACAGACTATTGCCAATATAACCTTCCACCAATAAACAGACTATTGCCAATATAACCTTCCACTAATAAACAGACTATTGCCAATATAACCTTTCACTAATAAACAGACTATTGCCAATATAACCTTCCACTAATAAACAGACTATTGCCAATATAACCTTCCACTAATAAACAGACTATTGCCAATATAACCTTCCACTAATAAACAGACTATTGCCAATATAACCTTCCACTAATAAACAGACTATTGCCAATATAACCTTCCACTAATAAACAGACTATTGCCAATATAACCTTCCACTAATAAACAGACTATTGCCAATATAACCTTTCACTAATAAACAGACTATTGCCAATATAACCTTCCACTAATAAACACACTATTGCCAATATAACCTTCCACTAATAAACAGACTATTGCCAATATAACCTTTCACTAACAAATCATTCTAAAACTGCATAGAATCGTCTAATGATACCCAGAAGAGAAAGAAAACGGTCATTATATACCAAAACGAAAATAAATAATCATAATGAATTCATGGTAAGTTAGGAGGTGTTGCCTCGTTGCGAAGAATATATAGAGAAATGTGGATACAACTCATCCGTATTCGATATTGGAAAGGATGAGTTTTCGATACAATGTCCACCTTCCTTTCACTGTGGCAGTGTGGGGAAATGATGATGATGATGATGATGACAGAGGAAAGTCTTGGTGGTAAATTGGTTGTAAGAGAAGGGATATGACAGTTATGATGGTCATGTGTGTTTGTGTGTGTGTGTGTGTATGTATGTGTGTGTGTGTGTGTGTGTGTGTGTGTGTGTGTGTGTGTGTGTGTGTGTGTGTGTGTGTGTGTGTGTGTGTGTCTGTGTTTGTGTTTGTATTGAAACAAGGATTTAAGGCATACTTTTTAAAACGATATTTGAGCAAATTATCTATTGGATATACATATTATAATAAACAGAGAGATGATATAATATCATATATTTGATGTGGAATAACACATGCCCAAATGTTTTACTTACCATCAGCATAGGGGTTGAGCGTGCCCTGCCTCCCAGAGCTCGATCTCTAGTTTGGCAATCAAGTTTGACATAACTGAACTTTGTCTACTCGGTTTTGTATAACAAAATGAGACTTCCCCAATTTATTGACTGTCTGACATGCGACATTCCCCTGAGTACTTTACAATTATGCACCAGTTATTTGCCACAGTTGCAACAGAAAACCGGCTATGGCGGGTGGCTGTGACCTGATGAAATCCATCTGTCTCGCTTTTTACCTCGGGGTGTGTGTTTGACTACGACTAAGTATTCCTCAACAAATAATTAACTTTGTCTTCTAGTTCTTCTAGTTGTCTTAATATAAAGTTTTTTCACATGTGTGTGTGTGTGGGTGTGTGTGTGTGTGTGTGTGTGTGTGTGTGTGTGTGATAAAAACAGATGAATCATACATGATTACGGAAAATCAATTAAGACGTCATGATATAAACAATTATGATCGGGATTGATTAAACTGCGTAGAGGTGAGACAAACAACGCTTGTGCAAATTTTAGATATCAGTAGAAAACAAATATATACATATATATATATATATAGTATAGGAAATGTACAGATACCAATATTTTGGCCTACACCGATACCGACACTCAGCTTAGAGCCGATACCGATATCAATACTCCCGAGACTGTAAATACACCGATACTAAGTATATACCAATACTTCTTTCTAGAAAATTCAATTGTGACTGTAAGTAGGCTATAACATTAGTATCATAATCATATATCTTAAAACTTAACCTCATTGACACCCATGACATGAACTTAAGTCAGTCAGTAGCCAATCCTGAAGTGACTGAAGTCCCTAAACAGGGAAAGGATTGATCAACAAATTATAAGAGTGGAAAATACAGAGCGTAAATACGGTTTAAATTATCGGCAGTATCGGCCAATAGTTCACCGATACCGATACCAATACCCCTAAAACAGGCTGATACGACCGATACCAATAGCGATACACCGGTACATCCCTAATATATACCGGTATGGTACGTTATTGGAAACAAACATAACCATTTCTAGGGCAAAATTCTGTTAACGTTACACAGAAGAGTGATAACCTCATAAAAGGCATTAAAAAGTATGCTAATTAATGCAATGATACAATTAAGTTGGGTAAAATTTAATTTATAAAACAAAAATAATATTAAATAAATTCTGGTACTATTGCAGGGATTGGAAACACATTAGAGCTGACTAATTATTATGTTCCTTCGAACAACCAACTATACTCCTAAAATCGATTAATGAAATTTACAAACACATGTGGCAGTCCGTGGATTCGAACCCAGGACGCTCACACCGAAAATCAACACCTTTTGCATCGCACCACGAAGACAGTTAAAGGATGGTGGACACTGCCTATGATTTATTATGCAACTTCGAATCCTGCATATCAATCTAAGCATGTACACACATCCCAACTGCAACTCACGTAGGCTATGCATATGTGAATGGAAAGAGCAATTAATGGGGCCTTAACCCTTAACTAGCGGCGCGCAACATAAGTCGAGTTAAATAAAGCTGGACTATGTGGCGGCGCTCGACATATATCGTGTGGCAATTTCAGAACGTAATGTTGCTGAGAGAGAGAGACAAGTGGTGGCAGGAGAGTAGCGAGCGTATGACTGCTCCCGACCACCGCGGCGAACCTACTGACACGAATCCCACCTCCTCCCTCCCTCTCTCACTCGCTATATACGGAATTGTATGGGGAAATTGCCTAATTACATGCTTTTTGCACTCGCGTTGCACGGTTTTTGCAAGAAAACTAGCCATCATAAAAGGATCGTTATGGTGTCATTCGAAAGCTCTGTTTATGCCCTTTCAGGGATAGATACTTGTTTTACGTTCTGGGTCTTATTTAGGCATGAAAATGATCACGTAAACAGCCCTATTTTGGCTAAAAACGCCCCGCTGGGCGGTACATATAAATAAACCGCATAGGCCGCTCGTAAGGTGTTAACCACTAGGGAAATCCTCTCGATAAATTACCCCTGAACCAATATCAATTATTATGTTCCTTCCAACAACCAACTATACTCCTAAAATGAAACTCCTAAAACTCCCAATGAAACAAGGTCAAATAGACTAATTGGACCATGCGGCCGTGGCGCGACACAGTGTACATTATTAAACACAAATAAAAAGGGGGGGGGCGGGGGGGGGGGCGCTCCGTTACAGCCTAGAGGATAGATTGGAATGTATGCATGTCAAAGATCATTAAATTTCGGTCAGTAATAACCACAAAGTATAAATTTTCTATAAGCGTCGCCCTAAGAACAACAAAAAGAACAAGAATAATAACAACGATATGAGTAAGCCGCGGAGATAGAGTGGGAAGTACGCTCACGTGTGAATCTGCTTGACCTGGGTTCGATCCTAGCCAAGGCGGACATATAGTGGGTGTGGTAGTATGTCCTAGCGTGTTTCACATGCTCCCGCCCACTCGGAGGACACCTCGATGACGCATACAGACTAATAAAACACATAACAAAGCCACCCTAAAAGATTCCTGTCTCTCCAACACCCCTTCTGCCCTCTCTACACTCTTCAGCAAATAGGAAAGTAGAAGGTAGCTACGAGATGCCGTTGTAAAGGCTTATCCTTCAATACGTCCACCTGACCTGATCTGCCCTATAGAGGTCCTCACTTGTGCACGGACCTAGCAATAACGACATGAGTAAACTCTAGAGGTCCTCACTTGTGCACAGACCTTACAATAACGACATGAGTAAACCCTAGAGGTCCTCACTTGTGCACGGACCTAACGATAACGACATGAGTAAACCCTAGAGGTTCTCACTTGTGCACGGACCTAACAATAACGACATGAGTAAACTCTAGAGGTCTTCACTTGTGCACGGACCTAACAATAACGACATGAGTAAACCCTAGAGGTCCTCACTTGTGCACGGACCTTACAATAACGACATGAGTAAACCCTAGAGGTCCTCACTTGTGCACGGACCTAAAGATAATGACATGAGTAAACCCTAGAGGTTCTCACTTGTGCACGGACCTAACAATAACGACATGAGTAAACCCTAGAGGTCCTCACTTGTGCACGGACCTAACAATAACATGAGTAAGCCCTAGAGGTTCTCACTTGTGCACGGACCTAACAATAACGACATGAGTAAACCCTAGAGGTCCTCACTTGTGCACAGACCTAGCGATAACGACATGAGTAAATTCTAGAGGTTCTCACTTGTGCACGGACCTAACAATACGACATGAGTATACCCTAGAGGTCCTCACTTGTGCACGGACCTAACAATAACGACATGAGTAAAAATGTTTGAGGTGATATTAACCCTTTCAACTATTGGGCTTGATATTAATTTATTATGGGTATCATTAGAAGATTTTATTCACCTTACGGAGGTTTGGGTTAACGAAAACTAATAATGAAGACATAATAGTTGGATACAGACACGAATAAAGGCAACACAGGTAATACATTTGTTCATAAAAACGCTTCATACAGAGTAGGGTGCTTGGGGATATGCTAAACAGATGATGACTAATTATTAAATATAGACAATGTGGAGAGAAAACCAACGAAAGGAGAAGAGGTTCGCAAATGAAAAAGAAAATGGATGGCAGCATAAGAGAAGAGGTCCGCAAGATGAAATTGAAAATGGATAACAGCAAAAGAGAACAGGTCCGCAAGATGAAACTGAGCATGAATAACAGCAACAGAGAAGAGGTCCGCAAGATGAAACTGAAAATGGATAACAGCAAAAGAGAACAGGTTCTCAAGATGAAACTGAAAATGGATAACACCAACAGAGAAGAGGTCCGCAAGATGAAACTGAAAATGGATAACACCAACAGAGAAGAGGTCGGCAAGATGAAACTAAAAATGGACAACAACAAAAGATAAGAGGTCCGCAAGATGAAACTAAAAATAGACAACAGCAACAGAGAAGAGGTCCGCAAGATGAAACTAAAAATGGATAACAGCAACAGAGAAGAGGTCCGCAAGATGAAACTAAAAATAGACAACAGCAACAGAGAAGAGGTCCGCAAGATGAAACTGAAAATGGATAACACCAACAGAGAAGAGGTCCGCAAGATGAAACTGAAAATGGATAACACCAACAGAAAAGATGTCCGCAAGATGAAACTAAAAATGGATAACAGCAACAGAGAAGAGGTCCGCAAGATGAAACTAAAAATAGACAACAGCAACAGAGAAGAGGTCCGCAAGATGAAGCTGAATATTAATAACAGCCCAAGTGAAAAGTGACCACAAAGAGGTACAGGTGTGAAGGTAAGGGAACAGAAAGAAAGAGGTCATAGACTCTAATAGGAAGGTGTAACAAAGGGCGGGGGGGGGGGGGGGGGGAGTGTGAATGGGGTATTGAGTCCATGATGAAGCTACCTGTTATAGATTTATAGATGGGCGATAATAGGACCTTTATAGCGACACCCACATACACACACACACACACACACACACACACACACACACCATACACCAGTGCTAAAATTGTAATTTGTGGCGACTTTAATGAAATTGATACCACTCATCTTCAAGAACAACTCCACCTCACACAGGTGGTTAACTTTGCAACACATGGCAACAATACTCTCGACCTCATTCTCACGGACATGAGTGACATGTACCAGACCCCAACAGCCCTAGCACCGTTTGGGAAGAGTCCCCATAAATCAGTCCTGTGGTCACCAGCCTCCACCAATACCCCTCCGCCAGCCCTTCACACCAAGATTTATCGCCCTCTAACTGACTCTGGTACCAGGGATTTTGGGCAATGGATCTCAAGCCACCGCTGGCAGGAGGTTCTAGCACCAGACAACGTGGACACCAAATGGGAAAATTTCAGCAACAGCATCAATCAAGCATATGAACAATCTTTACCTTCTAAAACTTTGAAACTTCATCCAAATGATGCACCTTGGATCTCGCATCGCATCAAAAGACTCATCCAACAGAGAAACCTGGCCTTAGAACATCTAGATATGAACCTCTACAGAAAACTTCGCAACAAAGTCATCCATGAATTACGTAAAACAAAGAAAACCTACTACTGAAACAAATTGCAACATCTGAAGCACGCCAATATTGGTAAATGGTACGACGGTATTAAAAAGCTCACCGGAATGACCAAGCAGAAACCTCTATCACTTCCCTGTGTGAAACACCTAACCAATGAAAATGCCGCCAACGAAATCAATAAACATTTCGCCGCTATCTGTCAACGTCTACCAGCACTTCAAACGGAGCAACTCCCTGCCTACCTCCCCTACCCACCCTGAAACCGTGGAAGAATATCAAGTTTCAAACCGCTTACAAAATCTTAAAACCAAGCGTTCAGTCACACCACAGGATATACCAGCAAGAATTTACAAGGAATTTGCATGTGAAATTGCCAAGCCTCTTACCTCCATCATAAATGCATCGCTCGCGCAAAGTAAGTGCCCAGCTGAGTGGAAAATAGCCTATGTCACTCCACTACCAAAAACCACAAACCCAGAATCCCTTGACAATTTGCGTCCAATTGCCATAACCCCTATCCCCAGTCTAATTTGTGAAAGTTTCGTATTTGACTGGGCCTACGATGACATAGCAACATCCATTGACCCACAACAATTCGGTAATGTGAAATCCTCCTCCACAACTCATTGCCTGGTCAGTTTGCTAGACTTCATTTACCGCAACCTGGAGAAAAGAAATACCTCAGTCGCCTTAACCTTCCTAGATTTCAGTAAGGCTTTTGATCTAGTCAACCACAACATTGTCATAAAAAAGGCAACGGAGCTTGGATTACGACCCTCCCTTGTTTCATGGTTGGCGAACTTCCTCAGTGACCGCAAACAATCCGTGCGGTTTAAAGGCACTGTATCCTTCCCACTCCCTCTGACCTGTGGGGTCCCACAGGGTACCAAAATGGGCCCATTTGTCTATCTCATGTTGATCAACAATGCAATGCGAGACACAGATGCACGCTGGAAGTACGTGGATGACTCAACAATCCCAGTGAGCATAGACAACACCTCACTTGATTTCAGCGTACTTCAGGATCTTGTCAACCAACTACAGGCCTGGACTTCAGCCAACGACGTCACCATAAATAGTGCCAAAACAGTAGTGATGCACATCAGCGTAGGATCAGACATCATCGACCCCCCTCTCATCACCCTCGGATCAAGCGCTCTACAGGTGGTGAACAACTTCAAACTATTAGGTGTCATCATAGACGACAATCTAAATTGGAAACCCCACGTCAGTACTGTAGTCAAAATCTGTGGCTATAAACTCTACCTCCTTCGCCGTCTTAAGTCGCTAGGCACTCCCTCACCCGACCTCTCATACGTGTACAAGCTGTTCATTTTGCCCAAACTCACTTATGCCTGCCCAGCATGGACCTCATCACTAACAGCAACAAAGAAAGAACAACTCGAAAAAGTGCAGAGAAGAGCTTGCAGGATCATTCTAGGACCCTCATACACATACTAACCCGAAGCGCTACGGTTCCTGGGGTTAGAAACACTATCGAGCCGATACCGGAACCTCACTCTGAAATTCGGTCAAAAGCTAGTCACCAACCCACGTCACCGAAACATGCTCCCACCCTCAGCGCCCCCTCCCAGGAGAGCTACCAGCATCACAATACCATCACCCCTATACGTGCAAGGACATCAAGATATCAAGCAAGCGCCAACCCCTATATCGTGAACCTAATCAACCAACAGTAGGACAAGCCAAAAAACGATCACCAGTGTGCGACTTACCATTCATCCATTCCACCATTAAAATCTCCGACTGGCAATCTTGTAAGTGACCCACGAGGTAAAGCTAACCTTCTTGCGGATATTTTCTCCACCAACTCAACCTTAGATGAAATAAATCAAGATGTCCCTGTACTTAATTTTAATTCGCCTGAAATTCCCTCACTTAAGATCCACACCAGACATGTCAAAACTATTTTGCAGAATCTCTCAGTAGATAAGGCTCCTGGTCCAGATGAAATTCCTCCAATAGTACTTAAGAATTGCTCCTTGGTGCTCGCTCCTGTATTGGCAAAAAATTTCCGTTTGTGTACTCATACCTCATGCTTCCCAGTACCCTGGAAAGAAGCAAACATCCATCCAGTTCCTAAAAAAGGTGCCTCTTCAGATCCATCAAACTACAGACCAATAGCTATAACTTCCACTCTTGGTAAAGCCTTTGAAATTATATTAAATAATCACATAATTAAGCATCTTGAGAATAATAAATTAATCAGTGATAGGCAATATGGTTTTAGACGATGTCGATCAGCTGCAGACATGCTTTGCCTTCTTACGCATCAAATCAACCAAGCTACAGACCAACATGGTGAAACACATACAATAGCACTGGATATATCAAAGGCATTTGATAGAGTCTGGCATCAATCCTTATTGTCGAAGATGTCACACTACGGCCTTGCATCATTAGTTCCACTAATTTCTTCTTATCTTCATAACAGAAAAATACGTGTAATGGTAGATGGCCTTTATTCTCAATTTCACTCAATAAATGCTGGTGTTCCCCAGGGATCAGTTTTGGCCCCAATTCTGTTCCTCATTCATATCAATGATCTCATATCTACCACTCATAATCCAATACATTCCTACGCAGATGACTCAACACTCCACAGTTCCTTCACATTTACCAATTCTTTCACCCAACCCGATCTTATAAATTCAAAAATAAACACTCCAATTTCTCTGAACCAGGACCTTTCTAGAATTAATGGATGGGGACAAAAGAATCTAGTTTCCTTTAATGCACAGAAAACCAAGTACATTCAATTTTCTAACCGACAGAATCTCACTGACTCCCATATATTTTTTAATGGTGTAAATATTCCCACTTCCCCTAGTATTGACATTCTCGGTGTAACATTAACTACTAACTTGAGCTGGACACATTATGTTAGAAGCATTGCTAAGAATGCCTCTAAAAAACTGGGACTCTTGTACAGAGTTCGAGAATTCTTCACTGACGAGCAGTTGGCCGTGATATATAAAAGTCATGTGCGTTCTCAGATGGATTACTGTTCACCTCTGTGGGGTGGAAGTGGAGTGGTTGCATTGAGGCAGTTGGACAAAATTCAAAATAAAGCTATTAGATTAATCAATAACCCTGCAATCACACAGGACCTTCCTACATTATCCATACGAAGAAACGTTGCATCCCTTGCATTATTCTACAGATATTTTCACAGCAATTGTTCCGAGGAACTTGCTTCAATTGTGCCGCCTCTTCACATCTTTCCCCGTAGAACTATGGCAGCTGAGAGCGCCCATGAATTTACACTTTCTCCTCCACAATGCAGAACTTCTGCTTATCAGAATTAATTTATCCCCAGAGCTACTACTCTTTGGAATTCACTTCCCTCGAATTGCTTTCCACAAACTTACAATCTACAAATGTTTAAATCCAGTTGTTACAAACATTTTATGAATGGAGGATGCCTTTAGGCACGTGGACCTTTTTGTTTTATCTGTGTTTTTCCTTCCTCCGTTCATTGTCTCTTTAAAAAAAAAAATATATATATATATATCGCGTTAAGTGTCAAACCAACAACAAGTGGGAAGGCAGTGTCACACGAGCCCTTTTTCCGTCAACTTTTAATGGCAAGCTACCTTTGGTTAAGTCTCCGCGACTAACTCAAATTAGCCCTAAAACTTTTCAGGTTAGATATATATAAATTAGGAAAACAAAATAAAATAAAAATAAAAATGAATAAATAAATAAATAAATAAATAAATAAAGCAATAATAAACAATTAACACATTATATAATAAATAATTAAATAAATATACTTGCTCCCAAAAAGAATGCCGGGAAACGCGCTCGTGAAGCACTAGCTTTCCTAAATACGGTGAATGGAAATGGAAAAAAAAAAAAAAACAGAAGTCATACATAATCAAAATGATAGGAGAGATGTCATCTCTATCCTAGAATAACAGGTAAATCAGAATCACAAACTGTCACACCACAAACACACACACACATACTACACACACACACACACACTACCAACCACACACACACACACAACCAACCACACACACACACACCAACACACACACACTACACCCCCCCACACACACTACACACCCCCACACACACAAGAAAGAAAAGGTTGTGGCTTTGTGTAAACAATACCGACAGTGACACATTACTACCTTTTCGAACTATTTCGTCTCAAAAAGGATAGTCAGTAACGATTTTTATAAATGTGTATCTATTATATCTTACAGTATACCTTGTACACAATGTTTACTAGTATCTCAATCTGGAAAATTCATCTGCCAACCTAGTACATAATATTGATCTCGTCAAACAGCTCTTATACAACCTCATGCCTTGGTCCTTATTATAAGATAATATAAGTTAGAGTTAAGCTAAAAACTGTTCCTCTGTACATTTTCAGCCTACGGCGGCCGCAATTATCAATAAACCGTTTATTATTATTATTAATATTACACACACACACTGACACTAAAACCGGTATCACACGAGCGAGCGCGTTTTCCCTCAAAACTGGACTTGCAGCTTATAATGATGTAAACATTTACAATATTTCGATGACCTAAATGCATCTATCATCACCTTAGTTTCCAATACCAGTATAAAATTGAGATGACGGGGTTGCAAACTAGGGGCAAAACAATTTCGGTAGAAACACTGACAGTGCGGAAAGAAGAACAGCCTACCAGAGCCAGAATAGCTGCAGTGAAGGAGACCAAGAAAACAAGGAGGAAGTTGTATCAAGAAAGGGAGAGGGAGACCACAAAATTACCAGTTTCCCATGCTCTAATACCTGCCACAGTGAAACAGTCTACCCAGCCAACAAGACCTACCCATGCTCTAATCCCTGCAAATATAGGACAGTCTGCCCGCCAAAAGAGTTCGAGCCCGGGCCAATCACAAGGATACCTGCACAGCCAATGGCAGGGCCTGGGACAAACATCCAAGAGGAATACTCAGCCCAAGCCAGATTTGCAATACAGTGAGGAATACTTTATGCAAATAACACATCAAGATCCAGTGCAATACCTCTACCGATGGAAACCCGAGAGTCACCTCTACAGTACCTCACGGAAAGAATGGAGATAATAGAAACAGAATGACAATAAACAAAAGCATGGCCTGCAAACTAGAAAAAGCCAGATATAGTGATTAACAGAGACACATTTATCATGCAGCCATGTAACCCTTTTATATAAAGAGGGTAATATTGAGAGATAGAGAATCTCCTTATGTATGTATTATTAGGATAAGTATATTTTTAGAATAAGAATTGCCTTCACAATAAAGAAAGGAATAATATCCCAATGTCCCTACTATATTGAAACAGACCAAATTGAGTTCCAAATATAACCCGAATATAGTCTGTGTAAAATTGAGGGAAGGCATGCAAATACGAATACTACCTTCCACTGGTCAAGCTGGTTGTGGGTGGAAATTGTGTTGTAGACTCAGCTATAGGACAAGACAGTCCCTGTAGTAAAGTCTAAGGTGGGAGGCGAACGAGAGAGTGTAGAGGAGCCAGGAACAACCTTCTCAAGTGTCAGTGAGAGAGGCAGTTCCCCCTGATGTCCAGCCAGAAGAAGAACTACGAGTCCTACGTCGTCCAGAATCTCGTTCATGGCTATCACTTCTCCTCTACCCCGTACCTTAAGTGTCTCTGTGTTTTATAAGTTGTGGTTATTATTATGAAGGTAATATAAAATATGTGAGTGTTCTATTTAACTTATTTATAGATCTGTGTCTAAGATCTACCTTGTCAACTTCATACACGTGTAAGATTTATATAACTTTGATCTGTACAGTGATTCTATAAGTACGAGATACTGTCATTATAATTTGTGTTCAAACCTTCAGATCATTACTTGTACGTACGTTACATAGTCATTTCTACACGTGTTACCTAGTGAATGCTCTCCGATTTTATATTTATGCGTTATTATTCTTTGTATGTTCAAGTCGAAGTGAAGTGTATAATGTGAGCTATTTTCCTTCTTAAATTTAACATCTATAACCTACTGTACGCTCAAACTCAGGATCATATTTTCCGTCTATTTATTACCAGAAAATACTTATAGTACCCTTTCGCCCCCTTTGAAAGTAAAGAACCCATCCGTTGAGTTAAAATTAATCTATATTCGAGATATCTAATTTTTATTAGTTCGTGAATAATCTAATCATATACGTTGCTCGGGTCATGTAATTCTTTCACCACAGATCTAGGAATTCAGATTTTACATTCCTTTATCCATTGAAGGTCGGGGTGCATGTGTTGAGATAAACATGGAATAATAATCGCCAGCCTATACATAATTATCTTTAAAAATGCAATATGGCACTGAAATAATTATTTACAATGGTATAATGGATTTTGTGGATCTTCTACACCAGACCTGTGACGTCATAGTGACGTCACACCAGTATCCTCATCCTGGACTGGATGGTGTACTTACACTCCTATGACGTCACAGGTCCGGTTCAGACGATCCACAAAATCCTTTATACCATTGTTAATAATTATTTCGGTGCCATTGCATTTTGCAAGATAATTATGTGTAGGCTGGCGATTATTATTCCATGTTTATCTCAACCCATGCACCCCCACCTTTACGCCTACCTTTTGGCTATATATATATATTACTGCTTCGTTCGGTAATGTATCCATTATAACAATTGTTTAACCCACTGAACCCCAGCTAGTTTAGATTAAATGGACACTGAGAGACCAACAGATTTGGCCTTTTTTTTTTTAAATAGCTTAAATAGGTGAGAAATGAAGAATAACCACAAAAAACACTCACCTCGGTCATTTTGGGGTCCTATGGGGGGGGGGGGGGGACAGCCTCAGCCGTCAGCTGATGTAGGGCAGCCTTTAAGCATCCCACCCTTCAAGACACAGCTGAGCGCTGCAGCATGGCAGATGTACGATGCGTCCAGTTTTCGAGTGACGGTTATTTACACCACCCGAGCATCATGTGTGCCTTTATAGTTCAGATATTAGCAACATGTATCACATATTGTCATTGTAAGTGAAGTTACAGTGTAATAAGTGCAT
>JBAKBP010038615.1:0-15962 GCA_037953745.1 Lithodes maja
CTTCTATTATTGCTTCCCATTATCTCATTGCTTCCCATTCTCTCATTGCTTCCCATTCTCTCATTGCTTCCCATTCTCTCATTGCTTCCCATTCTCTCCTTGCTTCCCATTCTCTCATTGCTTCCCATTCTCTCATTGCTTCCCATTCTCTCATTGTTTCCCATTCCCTCATTGCTTCCCATTTTCTCATTTCTTCCCAATCTCTTATTGCTTCCCATTATCTCATTGCTTCCCATTCTCTCATTGCTTCCCATTCTCTCATTGCTGCCCATTCTCTCATTAGTTCCCATTATCTCAGTGCTTCCCATTATCTCATTGCTTCCCATTCTCTCATTGCTTCCCATTCTCTCATTGCCTCCCATTATCTCATTGCTTCCCATTCTCTCATTGCTTCCCATTCCCTCATTGCTTCCCATTCTCTCCTTTCTCCCCATTCTTTCATTGCTTCCCATTCTCTCATTGCATCCCATTCTCTCATTGCTTCCCATTCTCTCCTTGCTTAACATTCTCTCGTTGATTCCCATTCTCCCATTGCTTCCCATTATATCCTTGCTTCCCATTATCTCATTTCTTCCCATTCTCTCCTTCCTTCCCATTCTCTCCTTCATCCCCATTCTCTCATTACTTCCCATTCTCTACTTCCTCCCCATTTTCTCGTTGCTTTCCATTCCCTCATTGCTTCCCATTCTCTCCTTCATCACCATTCTCTCCTTGCTTCCCATTCTCTCCTTACTTCCCATTCGCTCATTGCTTCCCATTCTCCCATTGCTTCCCATGCTTTCCTTGCTTCCCATTCTCTCATTGCTTCCCATTCTCACATTGCTTCCCATTTTTTCATTGCTTCCCATTCTCTCCATAAACTCCATTTTCTCATTGCTTCCCATTCTCACAATGCTTCCCATTCTCTCATTGCTTCATCTTCTCGCATTGCTTCCCATTCTCTCCTTGCTTCCCATTACCTCCTTTCTTCCCATTATCTCCTTTTTTCCCATTCTCTCATTGATTCCCATTTCTCATTGCTTCCCATTCTCTCATTGCTTCCAATTATCTCATTGCTTCCCATTCTCTCATTGCTTCCAATGATCTCATTTCCTCCCATTCTCTCCTTGCTTCCCATTTTCTCATTGCTTCCCATTCTCTTATTGCTTCCCATTATCTCATTGCTTCCCATTCTCTCATTGCTTCCCATTCTCTCATTGCTTCCCATTCTCTCATTGCTGCCCATTCTCTCATTGCTTCCCATTATCTCCTTGCTTCCCATTCTCTCAGTGCTTCCCATTCTCTCATTGATTGCCATTATCTCCTTGCTTCCCATTATCTCAGTGCTTCCCATTCTCTCCTTCCTCCCCATTCTCTCATTGCTTCCCATTCTCTCATTGCTTCCCATTATCTCATTGTTTCCCATTCTCTCCTTCCTCCCCATTCTCTCCTTGTTCCCCATTATCTCCTTTCTCCCCCTTCTCTCCGTCACCATTTTCTCATTGCTTCCCATTCTCTCATTGCTTCCCATTCTCTCATTGCTTCCCATTCTCTCATTGCCTCCCATTCTCTCATTGCTTCAAATGCTCTCCTTGCTTCCCATTCTCTCATTGCTTCCCATTCTCTCATTGCTTCCCATTCTCTCATTGCTTCCCATTCCCTCATTGCTTCCCATGATCTCCTTGCTTCCCATTTTCTCATTGCTTCTCATTCTCTTATTGCTTCCCATTATCTCATTGCTTCCCATTCTCTCATTGGTTCCCATTATCTCAGTGCTTCCCATTCTCTCATTGCTCCCCATTCTCTCATTGCTTCCCATTCTCTCATTGCCTCCCATTCTCTAATTGCTTCCCATTCTCTTATTGCTTCAAATTATCTCATTGCTTCCCATTCTTTCATTGCTTCCCATTCTCTCATTGCTTCCCATTCTCTTATTGCTTCCCATTATCTCATTGCTTCCCATTCTCGCATTGCTTCCCATTCTCTCATTGCTTCCCATTCTCTCATTGCTGCCCATTTTCTCATTGGTTCCCATTATCTCAGTGCTTCCCATTATCTCATTGCTTCCCATTCTCTCATTGCTTCCCATTCTCTCATTGCCTCCAATTATCTCATTGCTTCCCATTCTCTCATTGCTTCCCATTCCCTCATTGCTTCCCATTCTCTCCTTTCTCCCCATTCTTTCATTGCTTCCCATTCTCTCATTGCATCCCATTCTCTCATTGCTTCCCATTCTCTCCTTCCTCCCCATTCTCTCATTGCTTCCCATTCTCTCATTGCTTCCCATTATCTCATTGCTTCCCATTCTCTCCTTCTCCCCATTCTCTCCTTGTTCCCCATTATCTCCTTTCTCCCCATTCTCTCCTTCACCATTTTCTCATTGCTTCCCATTCTCTCATTGCTTCCCATTCTCTCATTGCCTCCCATTCTCTCATTGCTTCAAATTCTCTCCTTGCTTCCCATTCTCTCATTGCTTCCAATTATCTCATTGCTTCCCATTCTCTCATTGCTTCCAATGATCTCATTTCCTCCCATTCTCTCCTTGCTTCCCATTTTCTCATTGCTTCCCATTCTCTTATTGCTTCCCATTATCTCATTGCTTCCCATTCTCTCATTGCTTCCCATTCTCTCATTGCTTCCCATTCTCTCATTGCTGCCCATTCTCTCATTGCTTCCCATTATCTCCTTTCTTCCCATTCTCTCAGTGCTTCCCATTCTCTCATTGCTTGCCATTATCTCCTTGCTTCCCATTATCTCAGTGCTTCCCATTCTCTCCTTCCTCCCCATTCTCTCATTGCTTCCCATTCTCTCATTGCTTCCCATTATCTCATTGCTTCCCATTCTCTCCTTCCTCCCCATTCTCTCCTTGTTCCCCATTATCTCCTTTCTCCCCATTCTCTCCTTCACCATTTTCTCATTGCTTCCCATTATCTCATTGCTTCCCATTCTCTCATTGCTTCCCATTCTTTCATTGCCTCCCATTCTCTCATTGCTTCAAATTCTCTCCTTGCTTCCCATTCTCTCATTGCTTCCCATTCTCTCATTGCTTCCCATTCTCTCATTGCTTCCCATTCCCTCATTGCTTCCCATTATCTCCTTGCTTCCCATTTTCTCATTGCCTCCCATTCTCTTATTGCTTCCCATTATCTCATTGCTTCCCATTCTCTCATTGGTTCCCATTATCTCAGTGCTTCCCATTCTCTCATTGCTTCCCATTCTCTCATTGCTTCCCATTCTCTCATTGCCTCCCATTCTCTAATTGCTTCCCATTCTCTTATTGCTTCCCATTATCTCATTGCTTCCCATTATTTCATTGCTTCCCATTCTCTCATTGCTTCCCATTCTCTTATTGCTTCCCATTATCTCATTGCTTCCCATTCTCGCATTGCTTCCCATTCTCTCATTGCTTCCCATTCTCTCATTGCTGCCCATTGTCTCATTGGTTCCCATTATCTCAGTGCTTCCCATTATCTCATTGCTTCCTATTCTCTCATTGCTTCCCATTCTCTCATTGCCTCCCATTATCTCATTGCTTCCCATTCTCTCATTGCTTCCCATTCCCTCATTGCTTCCCATTCTCTCCTTTCTCCCCATTCTTTCATTGCTTCCCATTCTCTCATTGCATCCCATTCTCTCATTGCTTCCCATTCTCTCCTTGCTTAACATTATCTCGTTGATTCCCATTCTCCCATTGCTTCCCATTATATCCTTGCTTCCCATTCTCTCATTTCTTCCCATTCTCTCCTTCCTTCTCATTCTCTCCTTCATCCCCATTCTCTCATTGCTTCCCATTCTCTACTTCCTCCCCATTTTCTCGTTGCTTCCCATTCTCTCATTGCTTCCCATTCTCTCCTTCATCCCCATTCTCTCCTTGCTTCCCATTCTCTCCTTACTTCCCATTCTCTCATCGTTCCCCATTATCTTCCTCTTCCCCATTCTCGCATTGCTTCCCATTCTCTCATTGCTTCCCATTCTCTCATTGCTTCCCATTCTCTTATTGCTTCCCATTCTATCATTGCTTCCCATTCTTTCATTGTTTCTCATTCTCTAATTGTTTTGCTTTTCTCCTTGCTTCCCATTCTCTTATTGCTTCCCATTCTCTCATTGCTTCCTATTCTCTCCTTCCTCCCCATTCTCTCCTTGCTTCCCATTCACTCATTGATTCCCATTCTCTCATTGCTTCCCATTCTCTCCTTCCTTCCCATTCTCTCCTTCCTCCCTATTCTCTCCCTGCTTCCCATTCTCTCATTGGTTGCCATTCTCTCCTTGCTTCCCATTCTCTCATTGCCTCCCATTCTCTCATTGCTTCACATTCTCTCCTTGCTTCCCATTCTCTCATTGCTTCCCATTCTCTCCTTGCTTCCCATTTTCTCATTGCTTCCCATTCTCTTATTGCTTCCCATTATCTCATTGCTTCCCATTCTCTCATTGCTTCCCATTCTCTCATTGCTGCCCATTCTCTCATTGGTTCCCATTATCTCAGTGCTTCCCATTCTCTCTTTGCTTCCCATTCTCTCATTGCTTCCCATTCTCTCATTGCCTCCCATTCTCTCATTGGTTCCCATTCTCTCATTGCTTCCAATGATCTCATTTCCTCCCATTCTCTCCTTGCTTCCCATTTTCTCATTGCTTCCCATTCTCTTATTGCTTCCCATTATCTCATTGCTTCCCATTCTCTCAATGCTTCCCATTCTCCCATTGCTTCCCATTCTCTCATTGCTGCCCATTCTCTCATTGGTTCCCATTATCTCAGTGCTTCCCAATCTCTCATTGCTTCCCATTCTCTCATTGCTTCCCATTCTCTCATTGCTTCCCATTCTCTCATTGCCTCCCATTCTCTCATTGCTTCCCATTCTCTCCTTGCTTCCCATTCTCTCATTGCTTCCCATTCTTTCATTCTTCCCATTCTCTCATTGCTTCCCATTCCCTCATTGCTTCCCATTCTCTCCTTTCTCCCCATACTTTCATTGCTTCCCATTCTCTCATTGCTTCCCATTCTCTCACTGCTTCCCATTCTCTCCTTGCTTAACATTCTCTCGTTGCTTCCCATTCTCCCATTGCTTCCCATTATATCCTTGCTTCCCATCCTCTCATTGCTTCCCATTCTCTCCTTCCTTCCCATTCTCTCCTTCATCCCCATTCTCTCATTGCTTCCCATTCTCAACTTCATCCCAATTTTCTCGTTGCTTCCCATTCTCTCATTGCTTCCCATTCTCTCCATCATCCCCATTCTCTCCTTGCTTCCCATTCTCTCCTTATTTCCCATTCTCTCATCGTTCTCCATTATCTTCCGCCTCCCCATTATCTTCTTCCTCCCCATTCTCCCATTGCTTCCCATTCTCTCATTGCTTCCCATTCTCTCATTGCTTCCCATTCTCTTATTGCTTCCCATTCTATCATTGCTTCCCATTCTTTCATGGTTTCTCATTCTCTTATTGTTTCGCTTTTTCTCCTTGCTTCCCATTCTCTTATTGCTTCCCATTCTCTCATTGCTTCCTATTCTCTCCTTCCTCCCCATTCTCTCCTTGCTTCCCATTCTCTCATTGATTCCCATTCTCTCATTGCTTCCCATTCTCTCCTTCCTTCCCATTCTCTCCTTTCTCCCTATTATCTCCTTGCTTCCCATTCTCTCATTGGTTCCCATTCTCTCCTTGCTTCCCATTCTCTCATTGCTTCCCATTCTCGCATTGCTTCCCATTCGCTCATTGCTTCCCATTCTCTAATTGCTTCCCATTCTCTCATTGCTTCCCATGCTCTCATTGCTTCCCATTCTCTTATTGCTTCCTATTCTCTCCTTCCTCCCCATTCTCTCCTTGCTTCCCATTCTCTCATTGATTCCCATTCTCTCATTGCTTCCCATTCTCTCCTTCCTTCCCCTTATCTCCTTCCTCCCTATTATCTCCTTGCTTCCCATTCTCTCATTGGTTCCCATTCTCTCCTTGCTTCCCATTCTCTCCTTGCTTCCCATTCTCGCATTGCTTCCCAGTTGCTCATTGCTTCCCATTCTCTAATTGCTTCCCATTCTCTCATTGCTTCCCATGCACTCATTGCTTCCCATTCTCTCATTGCTTCCCATTCTCTCATTGCCTCCCATTCTCTCATTGCTTCCCATTCTCTCCTTGCTTCCCATTCTCTCATTGCTTCCCATTCTCTCATTGCTTCCCATTCTCTCATTGCTTCCCATTCCCTCATTGCTTCCCATTCTCTCCTTGCTTCCCATTTTCTCATTGCTTCCCATTCTCTTATTGCTTCCCATTATATCATTGCTTCCCATTCTCTCAATGCTTCCCATTCTTTCATTGCTTCCCATTCTCTCATTGCTGCCCATTCTCTCATTGGTTCCCATTATCTCAGTGCTTCCCATTCTCTCATTGCTTCCCATTCTCTCATTGCTTCCCATTCTCTCATTGCCTCCCATTCTCTAATTGCTTCCCATTCTATTATTGCTTCCCATTATCTCATTGCTTCCCATTCTCTCATTGCTTCCCATTCTCTCATTGCTTCCCATTCTCTCATTGCTTCCTATTCTCTCCTTGCTTCCCATTCTCTCATTGCTTCCCATTCTCTCATTGCTTCCCATTCTCTCATTGTTTCCCATTCCCTCATTGCTTCCCATTTTCTCATTTCTTCCCAATCTCTTATTGCTTCCCATTATCTCATTGCTTCCCATTCTCTCATTGCTTCCCATTCTCTCATTGCTGCCCATTCTCTCATTAGTTCCCATTATCTCAGTGCTTCCCATTATCTCATTGCTTCCCATTCTCTCATTGCTTCCCATTCTCTCATTGCCTCCCATTATCTCATTGCTTCCCATTATCTCATTGCTTCCCATTCCCTCATTGCTTCCCATTCTCTCCTTTCTCCCCATTCTTTCATTGCTTCCCATTCTCTCATTGCATCCCATTCTCTCATTGCTTCCCATTCTCTCCTTGCTTAACATTCTCTCGTTGATTCCCATTCTCCCATTGCTTCCCATTTTATCCTTGCTTCCCATTATCTCATTTCTTCCCATTCTCTCCTTCCTTCCCATTCTCTCCTTCATCCCCATTCTCTCATTACTTCCCATTCTCTACTTCCTCCCCATTTTCTCGTTGCTTTCCATTCCCTCATTGCTTCCCATTCTCTCCTTCATCACCATTCTCTCCTTGCTTCCCATTCTCTCCTTACTTCCCATTCGCTCATTGCTTCCCATTCTCCCATTGCTTCCCATGCTTTCCTTGCTTCCCATTCTCTCATTGCTTCCCATTATCACATTGCTTCCCATTTTTTCATTGCTTCCCATTCTCTCCATAAACTCCATTTTCTCATTGCTTCCCATTCTCACAATGCTTCCCATTCTCTCATTGCTTCATCTTCTCACATTGCTTCCCATTCTCTCCTTGCTTCCCATTACCTCCTTTCTTCCCATTATCTCCTTGTTTCCCATTCTCTCTTTGATTCCCATTTCTCATTGCTTCCCATTCTCTCATTGCTTCCAATTATCTCATTGCTTCCCATTCTCTCATTGCTTCCAATGATCTCATTTCCTCCCATTCTCTCCTTGCTTCCCATTTTCTCATTGCTTCCCATTCTCTTATTGCTTCCCATTATCTCATTGCTTCCCATTCTCTCATTGCTTCCCATTCTCTCATTGCTTCCCATTCTCTCATTGCTGCCCATTCTCTCATTGCTTCCCATTATCTCCTTG
Source organism: Lithodes maja (assembly GCA_037953745.1). Taxonomy (NCBI): domain Eukaryota; kingdom Metazoa; phylum Arthropoda; class Malacostraca; order Decapoda; family Lithodidae; genus Lithodes; species Lithodes maja. The sequence continues at coordinate 7,667 of JBAKBP010038615.1, forward strand.
CTTCCCATTCTCTCAGTGCTTCCCATTCTCTCATTGCTTGCCATTATCTCCTTGCTTCCCATTATCTCAGTGCTTCCCATTATCTCCTTCCTCCCCATTCTCTCATTGCTTCCCATTCTCTCATTGCTTCCCATTATCTCATTGTTTCCCATTCTCTAATTCTTCCCCATTCTCTCCTTGTTCCCCATTATCTCCTTTCTCCCCATTCTCTCCTTCACCATTTTCTCATTGCTTCCCATTCTCTCATTGCTTCCCATTCTCTCATTGCTTCCCATTACCTCATTGCCTCCCATTCTCTCATTGCTTCAAATGCTCTCCTTGCTTCCCATTCTCTCATTGCTTCCCATTCTCTCATTGCTTCCCATTCTCTCATTGCTTCCCATTCCCTCATTGCTTCCCATTATCTCCTTGCTTCCCATTTTCTCATTGCTTCCCATTCTCTTATTGCTTCCCATTATCTCATTGCTTCCCATTCTCTCATTGGTTCCCATTATCTCAGTGCTTCCCATTCTCTCATTGCTCCCCATTCTCTCATTGCTTCCCATTCTCTCATTGCCTCCCATTCTCTAATTGCTTCCCATTCTCTTATTGCTTCAAATTATCTCATTGCTTCCCATTCTTTCATTGCTTCCCATTCTCTCATTGCTTCCCATTCTCTTATTGCTTCCCATTATCTCATTGCTTCCCATTCTCGCATTGCTTCCCATTTTCTCATTGCTTCCCATTCTCTCATTGCTGCCCATTTTCTCATTGGTTCCCATTATCTCAGTGTTTCCCATTATCTCATTGCTTCCCATTCTCTCATTGCTTCCCATTCTCTCATTGCCTCCAATTATCTCATTGCTTCCCATTCTCTCATTGCTTCCCATTCCCTCATTGCTTCCCATTCTCTCCTTTCTCCCCATTCTTTCATTGCTTCCCATTCTCTCATTGCATCCCATTCTCTCATTGCTTCCCATTCTCTCCTTCCTCCCCATTCTCTCATTGCTTCCCATTCTCTCATTGCTTCCCATTATCTCATTGCTTCCCATTCTCTCCTTCCTCCCCACTCTCTCCTTGTTCCCCATTATCTCCTTTCTCCCCATTCTCTCCTTCACCATTTTCTCATTGCTTCCCATTCTCTCATTGCTTCCCATTCTCTCATTGCTTCCCATTCTCTCATTGCCTCCCATTCTCTCATTGCTTCAAATTCTCTCCTTGCTTCCCATTCTCTCATTGCTTCCAATTATCTCATTGCTTCCCATTCTCTCATTGCTTCCAATGATCTCATTTCCTCCCATTCTCTCCTTGCTTCCCATTTTCTCATTGCTTCCCATTCTCTTATTGCTTCCCATTATCTCATTGCTTCCCATTCTCTCATTGCTTCCCATTCTCTCATTGCTTCCCATTCTCTCATTGCTGCCCATTCTCTCATTGCTTCCCATTATCTCCTTGCTTCCCATTCTCTCAGTGCTTCCCATTCTCTCATTGCTTGCCATTATCTCCTTGCTTCCCATTATCTCAGTGCTTCCCATTCTCTCCTTCCTCCCCATTCTCTCATTGCTTCCCATTCTCTCATTGCTTCCCATTATCTCATTGCTTCCCATTTTCTCCTTCCTCCCCATTCTCTCCTTGTTCCCCATTATCTCCTTTCTCCCCATTCTCTCCTTCACCATTTTCTCATTGCTTCCCATTCTCTCATTGCTTCCCATTCTCTCATTGCTTCCCATTCTTTCATTGCCTCCCATTCTCTCATTGCTTCAAATTCTCTCCTTGCTTCCCATTCTCTCATTGCTTCCCATTCTCTCATTGCTTCCCATTCTCTCATTGCTTCCCATTCCCTCATTGCTTCCCATTATCTCCTTGCTTCCCATTTTCTCATTGCCTCCCATTCTCTTATTGCTTCCCATTATCTCATTGCTTCCCATTCTCTCATTGGTTCCCATTATCTCAGTGCTTCCCATTCTCTCATTGCTTCCCATTCTCTCATTGCTTCCCATTCTCTCATTGCCTCCCATTCTCTAATTGCTTCCCATTCTCTTATTGCTTCCCATTATCTCATTGCTTCCCATTATTTCATTGCTTCCCATTCTCTCATTGCTTCCCATTCTCTTATTGCTTCCCATTATCTCATTGCTTCCCATTCTCGCATTGCTTCCCATTCTCTCATTGCTTCCCATTCTCTCATTGCTGCCCATTGTCTCATTGGTTCCCATTATCTCAGTGCTTCCCATTATCTCATTGCTTCCTATTCTCTCATTGCTTCACATTCTCTCATTGCCTCCCATTATCTCATTGCTTCCCATTCTCTCATTGCTTCCCATTCCCTCATTGCTTCCCATTCTCTCCTTTCTCCCCATTCTTTCATTGCTTCCCATTCTCTCATTGCATCCCATTCTCTCATTGCTTCCCATTCTCTCCTTGCTTAACATTCTCTCGTTGATTCCCATTCTCCCATTGCTTCCCATTATATCCTTGCTTCCCATTCTCTCATTTCTTCCCATTCTCTCCTTCCTTCTCATTCTCTCCTTCATCCCCATTCTCTCATTGCTTCCCATTCTCTACTTCCTCCCCATTTTCTCGTTGCTTCCCATTCTCTCATTGCTTCCCATTCTCTCCTTCATCCCCATTCTCTCCTTGCTTCCCATTCTCTCCTTACTTCCCATTCTCTCATCGTTCCCCATTATCTTCCTCTTCCCCATTCTCGCATTGCTTCCCATTCTCTCATTGCTTCCCATTCTCTCATTGCTTCCCATTCTCTTATTGCTTCCCATTCTATCATTGCTTCCCATTCTTTCATTGTTTCTCATTCTCTAATTGTTTTGCTTTTCTCCTTGCTTCCCATTCTCTTATTGCTTCCCATTCTCTCATTGCTTCCTATTCTCTCCTTCCTCCCCATTCTCTCCTTGCTTCCCATTCACTCATTGATTCCCATTCGCTCATTGCTTCCCATTCTCTCCTTCCTTCCCATTCTCTCCTTCCTCCCTATTCTCTCCCTGCTTCCCATTCTCTCATTGGTTGCCATTCTCTCCTTGCTTCCCATTCTCTCATTGCCTCCCATTCTCTCATTGCTTCACATTCTCTCCTTGCTTCCCATTCTCTCATTGCTTCCCATTCTCTCCTTGCTTCCCATTTTCTCATTGCTTCCCATTCTCTTATTGCTTCCCATTATCTCATTGCTTACCATTCTCTCATTGCTTCCCATTCTCTCATTGCTTCCCATTCTCTCATTGCTGCCCATTCTCTCATTGGTTCCCATTATCTCAGTGCTTCCCATTCTCTCTTTGCTTCCCATTCTCTCATTGCTTCCCATTCTCTCATTGCCTCCCATTCTCTCATTGGTTCCCATTCTCTCATTGCTTCCAATGATCTCATTTCCTCCCATTCCCTCCTTGCTTCCCATTTTCTCATTGCTTCCCATTCTCTTATTGCTTCCCATTATCTCATTGCTTCCCATTCTCTCAATGCTTCCCATTCTCTCATTGCTTCCCATTCTCTCATTGCTGCCCATTCTCTCATTGGTTCCCATTATCTCAGTGCTTCCCAATCTCTCATTGCTTCCCATTCTCTCATTGCTTCCCATTCTCTCATTGCTTCCCATTCTCTCATTGCCTCCCATTCTCTCATTGCTTCCCATTCTCTCCTTGCTTCCCATTCTCTCATTGCTTCCCATTCTTTCATTCTTCCCATTCTCTCATTGCTTCCCATTCCCTCATTGCTTCCCATTCTCTCCTTTCTCCCCATACTTTCATTGCTTCCCATTCTCTCATTGCTTCCCATTCTCTCACTGCTTCCCATTCTCTCCTTGCTTAACATTCTCTCGTTGCTTCCCATTCTCCCATTGCTTCCCATTATATCCTTGCTTCCCATTCTCTCATTGCTTCCCATTCTCTCCTTCCTTCCCATTATCTCCTTCATCCCCATTCTCTCATTGCTTCCCATTCTCTACTTCCTCCCAATTTTCTCGTTGCTTCCCATTCTCTCATTGCTTCCCATTCTCTCCTTCATCCCCATTCTCTCCTTGCTTCCCATTCTCTCCTTACTTCCCATTCTCTCATCGTTCCCCATTATCTTCCGCCTCCCAATTATTTTCTTCCTCCCCATTCTCGCATTGCTTCCCATTCTCTCATTGCTTCCCATTCTCTCATTGCTTCCCATTCTCTTATTGCTTCCCATTCAATCATTGCTTCCCATTCTTTCATGGTTTCTCATTCTCTTATTGTTTCGCTTTTTCTCCTTGCTTCCCATTCTCTTATTGTTTCCCATTCTCTCATTGCTTCCCATTCTCTCCTTCCTTCCCATTCTCTCCTTCCTCCCTATTCTCTCCTTGCTTCCCATTCTCTCATTGGTTCCCATTTTCTCCTTGCTTCCCATTCTCTCATTGCTTCCCATTCTCGCATTGCTTCCCATTCACTCATTGCTTCCCATTCTCTAATTGCTTCCCATTCTCTCATTGCTTCCCATGCTCTCATTGCTTCCCATAATCTTATTGCTTCCCATTCTCTCCTTACTCACCAAACTCTCCTTGCTTCCCATTCTCTCATTGCTTCCCATTCTTTCCTTGCACCCCATTCTATCATTACTTCCAATTCTTTCATTGCATCCCATTCTCTCATTGCTTCCCATTATCTCCTTGCTTCCCATTCTCTGATTGCTTCCCATTCTCTCCTTCCACCCCATTTTCTCATTGCTTCCCATTCTCTCATTGCTTCCCATTCTCATTGCTTCCCATTCTCTCCTTCCTTCCCATTCTCTCCTTCCTCCCCATTCTCTCTTTGCTTCCCATTATCTACGTTCTCCCCATTCTCTCCTTGCTTCTCATGCTCTCTTTGCTTCCCATTTTCCCATTGCTACCCATTCTAGCCTTGCTTCCCATTCTCTCCTTGCTTCCCATCCTCTCATTGCTTCCCATTATCTCCTTCCTCCCCATTCTCTCTTCGCTTCCCATTCTCTACTTCCTTCCCATTCTCTCCTTGCTTCTCATTCTCTCATTGCTTCCCATTTTCCCATTGCTTCCCATCCTATCCCTGCTTCCCATTCTCTCCTTGCTTCCGATTCTCTCATTGCTTCCCATTCTCTCCTTGCTTCCCATTCTCTCATTGCTTCCCATTCTCTCATTGCTTCCCATTCTCTCCTTCCTCCCCATTCTCTCATTGCTTCCCATTCTCTCCTTACTTCCCATTCTCTCATTGCTTCCCATTATCTCATTGCTTCCCATTATGTCCTTCCTTCCCATTCTCTCCTTGCTTCCAATAATCTCATTGCTTCCCATTATCTCATTGCTTCCCATTCTCTCATTGCTTCCCATTCTCTCCTTCCTCCCCATTCTCTCATTGCTTCCCATTCTCTCATTGCTTCCCATTATCTCATTGCTTCCCATTCTCTCCTTCCTCCCCACTCTCTCCTTGTTCCCCATTATCTCCTTTCTCCCCATTCTCTCCTTCACCATTTTCTCATTGCTTCCCATTCTCTCATTGCTTCCCATTCTCTCATTGCTTCCCATTCTCTCATTGCCTCCCATTCTCTCATTGCTTCAAATTCTCTCCTTGCTTCCCATTCTCTCATTGCTTCCAATTATCTCATTGCTTCCCATTCTCTCATTGCTTCCAATGATCTCATTTCCTCCCATTCTCTCCTTGCTTCCCATTTTCTCATTGCTTCCCATTCTCTTATTGCTTCCCATTATCTCATTGCTTCCCATTCTCTCATTGCTTCCCATTCTCTCATTGCTTCCCATTCTCTCATTGCTGCCCATTCTCTCATTGCTTCCCATTATCTCCTTGCTTCCCATTCTCTCAGTGCTTCCCATTCTCTCATTGCTTGCCATTATCTCCTTGCTTCCCATTATCTCAGTGCTTCCCATTCTCTCCTTCCTCCCCATTCTCTCATTGCTTCCCATTCTCTCATTGCTTCCCATTATCTCATTGCTTCCCATTCTCTCCTTCCTCCCCATTCTCTCCTTGTTCCCCATTATCTCCTTTCTCCCCATTCTCTCCTTCACCATTTTCTCATTGCTTCCCATTCTCTCATTGCTTCCCATTCTCTCATTGCTTCCCATTCTTTCATTGCCTCCCATTCTCTCATTGCTTCAAATGCTCTCCTTGCTTCCCATTCTCTCATTGCTTCCCATTCTCTCATTGCTTCCCATTCTCTCATTGCTTCCCATTCCCTCATTGCTTCCCATTATCTCCTTGCTTCCCATTTTCTCATTGCCTCCCATTCTCTTATTGCTTCCCATTATCTCATTGCTTCCCATTCTCTCATTGGTTCCCATTATCTCAGTGCTTCCCATTCTCTCATTGCTTCCCATTCTCTCATTGCTTCCCATTCTCTCATTGCCTCCCATTCTCTAATTGCTTCCCATTCTCTTATTGCTTCCCATTATCTCATTGCTTCCCATTATTTCATTGCTTCCCATTCTCTCATTGCTTCCCATTCTCTTATTGCTTCCCATTATCTCATTGCTTCCCATTCTCGCATTGCTTCCCATTCTCTCATTGCTTCCCATTCTCTCATTGCTGCCCATTGTCTCATTGGTTCCCATTATCTCAGTGCTTCCCATTATCTCATTGCTTCCTATTCTCTCATTGCTTCCCATTCTCTCATTGCCTCCCATTGTCTCATTGCTTCCCATTCTCTCATTGCTTCCCATTCCCTCATTGCTTCCCATTCTCTCCTTTCTCCCCATTCTTTCATTGCTTCCCATTCTCTCATTGCATCCCATTCTCTCATTGCTTCCCATTCTCTCCTTGCTTAACATTCTCTCGTTGATTCCCATTCTCCCATTGCTTCCCATTATATCCTTGCTTCCCATTCTCTCATTTCTTCCCATTCTCTCCTTCCTTCTCATTCTCTCCTTCATCCCCATTCTCTCATTGCTTCCCATTCTCTACTTCCTCCCCATTTTCTCGTTGCTTCCCATTCTCTCATTGCTTCCCATTCTCTCCTTCATCCCCATTCTCTCCTTGCTTCCCATTCTCTCCTTACTTCCCATTCTCTCATCGTTCCCCATTATCTTCCTCTTCCCCATTCTCGCATTGCTTCCCATTCTCTCATTGCTTCCCATTCTCTCATTGCTTCCCATTCTCTTATTGCTTCCCATTCTATCATTGCTTCCCATTCTTTCATTGTTTCTCATTCTCTAATTGTTTTGCTTTTCTCCTTGCTTCCCATTCTCTTATTGCTTCCCATTCTCTCATTGCTTCCTATTCTCTCCTTCCTCCCCATTCTCTCCTTGCTTCCCATTCACTCATTGATTCCCATTCTCTCATTGCTTCCCATTCTCTCCTTCCTTCCCATTCTCTCCTTCCTCCCTATTCTCTCCCTGCTTCCCATTCTCTCATTGGTTGCCATTCTCTCCTTGCTTCCCATTCTCTCATTGCCTCCCATTCTCTCATTGCTTCACATTCTCTCCTTGCTTCCCATTCTCTCATTGCTTCCCATTCTCTCCTTGCTTCCCATTTTCTCATTGCTTCCCATTCTCTTATTGCTTCCCATTATCTCATTGCTTACCATTCTCTCATTGCTTCCCATTCTCTCATTGCTTCCCATTCTCTCATTGCTGCCCATTCTCTCATTGGTTCCCATTATCTCAGTGCTTCCCATTCTCTCTTTGCTTCCCATTCTCTCATTGCTTCCCATTCTCTCATTGCCTCCCATTCTCTCATTGGTTCCCATTCTCTCATTGCTTCCAATGATCTCATTTCCTCCCATTCTCTCCTTGCTTCCCATTTTCTCATTGCTTCCCATTCTCTTATTGCTTCCCATTATCTCATTGCTTCCCATTCTCTCAATGCTTCCCATTCTCTCATTGCTTCCCATTCTCTCATTGCTGCCCATTCTCTCATTGGTTCCCATTATCTCAGTGCTTCCCAATCTCTCATTGCTTCCCATTCTCTCATTGCTTCCCATTCTCTCATTGCTTCCCATTCTCTCATTGCCTCCCATTCTCTCATTGCTTCCCATTCTCTCCTTGCTTCCCATTCTCTCATTGCTTCCCATTCCCTCATTGCTTCCCATTCTCTCCTTTCTCCCCATACTTTCATTGCTTGCCATTCTCTCATTGCTTCCCATTCTCTCACTGCTTCCCATTCTCTCCTTGCTTAACATTCTCTCGTTGCTTCCCATTCTCCCATTGCTTCCCATTATATCCTTGCTTCCCATTCTCTCATTGCTTCCCATTCTCTCCTTCCTTCCCATTATCTCCTTCATCCCCATTCTCTCATTGCTTCCCATTCTCTACTTCCTCCCAGTTTTCTCGTTGCTTCCCATTCTCTCATTGCTTCCCATTCTCTCCTTCATCCCCATTCTCTCCTTG
>JBAKBP010038616.1:0-15961 GCA_037953745.1 Lithodes maja
GTCAGTTTGCACTGATTGAGATGGGGGTCTGTATAATAAAGCTAGTGTTATTTTAGTTCCTCGTTTATTATTTAATAGTACGTAAGATATGTCTATATTCGCAATTTGAGGTTTTGACATTAAGACGGGATTAAGACTTTCCTTTATAAAAAACAGAACTCCTCCTCCATTTCTATTGATCCGACTTTTCTCAAACATTGTATAACCAGGAAGCGTATATTCGGCTAAAAAGTCTCTGTCTTCCGTATTTAACCAAGATTCTGTAATGCCGATTATATCATAATGTTCTGTAAACACGATTTCCTCTAGATCTGAAAATTTATTGCGTATGCTACGAGCATTTACATAAAACACCTTAAGAGTATTAGAGTTGGATGTTACTGATTGTGCGTTGTCTGAATTTTCAGTTCGTATTTGACTTACACTACCCTGTCTTGGGTCTGGTTGACCCCGTTTTTTGAACGGAAATCCTTGACTGCATCGTTCAGCAGACGACCAAGACGTGCAGCTCCTACTTCATTGAGATGTACACCATCTCCTGAAAACAAAGATTTATCATAGTAAAAATTATCCCACGTGTCGACAAAGCCGATGTTCTCCTCCCTGCAGAGTTTGGCTAGTCGGCGATTTGTACTGGTAGCTATGTTGTAGAATCGGTTTTCTACATCAATCCGGGGAACAATTCCTGAAATTAAGATTCTATTAGATTTTTCCTTGAAGGACCTGATCAGCCGCCGGTACTTGCAAAGTAGTTCCTCTGACCGCGTCCGTTGGACATCGTTAGATCCAACGTGGATGACGTACGTAGTGCTTGCGGGGGCGAGCCTGGAAACCTCTTCCAGAGCCGCAACAATGTCGTCCACGCCGCCACCTGGGATACAGAATCGCTTTCTGGTCCTGGGTGCCCTGGCGCAGAACTCGGTTAGTTGGCCACGGACCATGGAGTCGCCCACAAGCCGAACTTCTTCCGTTTCCTCTTCCTCGTTAATAGCCAGAATTTTGAAGCGGTTTTGGCATGTTGTCGGGATGACCTTCCTGGTACTGGTACTGGGATGGACATTGTTTCTCACTAACTGAAAGTTGTCCTGGGGGGGAGTGAGAGTAGAGTCATTATTATTATCTGCAACATCTAAGGTAGCTGCTGGTGTGGGTACCGGTACTGTATGCACTGGAATGGCGGTTGACATAGTAGTGGTTTCTTGGGCCGAGGGCACTCCTACGTTGAGTGTGGCAAATTCTTGAAGGGATTCAAGCTTCGTAGTCAGGGCATCGATCTTGCGGTGAGCTGCATTCAATTCATCTGCAATCTTCTCTCGGAGCTGGCAAAATCTACAAATTTGGACATCAGTATCAACAAACATGGTAGGGCCAAATTTACCGGAACAACTCGTGCAGGTTCGTTGCGGCGCCATGACGATATAATCACAATATGCCTGAAAATCACACAAATTTATGTTAGCAAAATGGTACAATTAAAGCCTGAGAATCACAAAAAATGTATGTTAGCAATGTGATACAATTAATTCCTGAAAATCACAAATTTTTTTGTTAGCAATATGATAAAATTAATATGCCTGTAAATCACAAAAAATATGTTAGCAATAGAACACAATTTATGCCTGAAAAAAACAAAAATTTATGTTAGCAGTATGACACAGTTAAAGCCTGAAAATCACAAATGGACTAGAAATTTGTTACAAAATTTACTGGAAAAAAAAAAGTGGGAGAGGGTTAATGTAGCCTAGTGAAAAAACTGGAAAACAGTATACAGTACAGTAACAAAAAATATTTGTTAGCAATATGGTACAATTAATGCCTGTAAATCACAAAAATAATATGTTAATCACAAAAAGAATATTATGGCTGTAAATCACAAAAAAATATGTTAGCAATAGAACACAATTTATGCCTGAAAAAAAAAAAAAAAAAAAAAAAAAAAAAAAAAAAAAAATTGATGTTAGCAGTATGACACAGTTAAAGCCTGAAAATTGTAAATGGACTAGTAATTTGTTACAAAATTTACTGGGAGAAAAAAAGGGGAGAGGGTTAATTTAGCCTAGTGAGAACACTGGAAAGCAGTATACAGTACAAAAAAAAAAAAAAAAAAAAAAAAAAAAAAAAAAAAAAAAGGAGGAGGGTAGAGGAAAGAGGGAAGGAGGGGGAGGGAAGAGGGAGAGAGAAACCAAAGGGGGAATGGAGAAGTAGGAGGAGGAGGAGAGGAGGAAGAAGACATATAAACGGTAAGGAATAGTAATTGATAGTAATAGTAATTGAAAGTGGAATAGTTAAGCTTAAAATTCCTGGATTATCATCAAAGTTTCAATTAGGCATTCCTCCATTGATTAATAAGTAATCAACTAATTTAACAAAACGAAAATATATTTGAATAATATAAACACTTATTTGTGTTTTCAGGGGCAATATTGATGTCCTTAACTACAGAAACAGCTTAGGTTAGAATGACAGGTGACATGGTGAGGAGAAGGGGAAATGGAATGAGATGAGGAAGAAAAGAGGGAAAATAAATAATAGAACGATACAAAGGAGGAGGAGGAGGAGGAGGAGGAGGAGGAGGAGGAGGAGGAAGAAGAAGAAGGAGTTACATGAAAGCTACGAGGGAAGAAGACAAAAACGTTGAAGGAGGAGGATTGGGCTAGCATTAGGGAGGAAGAAGAAAAGGAGGAGGAGGAAGAGAAAGAGGGGTGGGCTAGTATGAATAGGAATGGCCAAGAAGGAAGAGGGGGAGGAGGATGGGGGGGGGGGGAAGCATGTGTAGGAGGGAGGAGGAGGAGGAAGAGGAAACCAAGGAAGAGTGGGCTAGCATGTGTAGGGGGGACTAGGAGGAGCTGAGGCTAGTATATGTAGGAGGGAGGAGGAGGTTAACATGTGTAAGAGGGAGGGAGGAAGAGCAGGTTAACATGTGTAAGAGGGAGGAAGAGCAGGTTAATATGTGTAGGAGGGAGGGAGGAGCAGGTTAACATGTGTAGGAGGGAGGAAGAGCAGGTTAACATGTGTAAGAGGGAGGAGGGGGCAGAGGAGGAGCAGGTTAACATGTGTAGGAGGGAGGGAGGAGCAGGTTAACATGTGTAGGAGGGAAGAAGAGCAGGTTAACATGTGTAAGAGGGAGGAGGGGGCAGAGGAGGAGCAGGTTAACATGTGTAGGAGGGAGGTGGGGGCAGAGGAGGATCAGGTTAACATATGTAGGAGGGAGGGAAGAGCAGGTTAACATGTGTAGGAGGGAGGGAGGAGCAGGTTAACATGTGTAAGAGGGAGGAGGAGCAGGTTAACATGTGTAGGAGGGAGGGAGGAGCAGGTTAACATGTGTAGGAGGTTAGAAGAGCAGGTTAACATGTGTAAGAGGGAGGAGGGGGCAGAGGAGGAGCAGGTTAACATGTGTAGGAGGGAGGTGGGGGCAGAGGAGGATCAGGTTAACATATGTAGGAGGGAGGGAAGAGCAGGTTAACATGTGTAGGAGGGAGGGAGGAGCAGGTTAACATGTGTAAGAGGGAGGAGGAGCAGGTTAACATGTGTAGGAGGGAGGGAGGAGCAGGTTAACATGTGTAGGAGGGAGGAGGAGCAGGTTAACATGTGTAGGAGGGAGGAGGAGCAGGTTAACATGTGTAGGAGGGAGGAGGAGCAGGTTAACATGTGTAGGAGGAGGGAGGAGCAGGTTAACATGTGTAGGAGGGAGGAGGAGCAGGTTAACATGTGTAGGAGGGAGGGAGGAGCAGGTTAACATGTGTAAGAGGGAGGAGGAGCAGGTTAACATGTGTAGGAGGGAGGGAGGAGCAGGTTAACATGTGTAGGAGGGAGGAGGAGCAGGTTAACATGTGTAGGAGGGAGGAGGAGCAGGTTAATATGTGTAGGAGGGAGGCAGGAGCAGGTTAACATGTGTAGGAGGGAGGAGCAGGTTAACATGTGTAAGAGGGAGGAGGAGCAGGTTAACATGTGTAGGAGGGAGGGAGGAGCAGGTTAACATGTGTAAGAGGGAGGAGGAGCAGGTTAACATGTGTAGGAGGGAGGGAGGAGCAGGTTAACATGTGTAGGAGGGAAGGAGGAGCAGGTTAACATGTGTAGGAGGGAGGAGGAGCAGGTTAACATGTGTAGGAGGAGGGAGGAGCAGGTTAACATGTGTAGGAGGGAGGAAGAGGTTAACATGTGTAGGAGGGAGGAGGAGCAGGTTAACATGTGTAGGAGGGAGGAGGAGGTTAACATGTGTAGGAGGGAGGAGGAGCAGGTTAACATGTGTAGGAGGGAGGAGCAGGTTAACATGTGTAGGAGGGAGGAGGAGCAGGTTAACATGTGTAGGAGGGAGGAGGAGGAGCAGGTTAACATGTGTAAGAGGGAGGAGGAGCAGGTTAACATGTGTAGGAGGGAGGAGGAGCAGGTTAACATGTGTAGGAGGGAGGAGGAGGAGCAGGTTAACATGTGTAGGAGGGAGGAGGAGCAGGTTAACATGTGTAGGAGGGAGGAGGAGGAACAGGTTAACATGTGTAAGAGGGAGGAGGAGCAGGTTAACATGTGTAGGAGGGAGGAGGAGCAGGTTAACATGTGTAGGAGGAGGAGCAGGTTAACATGTGTAGGAGGGAGGAGGAGCAGGTTAACATGTGTAGGAGGGAGGAGGAGGAGCAGGTTAACATGTGTAAGAGGGAGGAGGAGCAGGTTAACATGTGTAGGAGGGAGGAGGAGCAGGTTAACATGTGTAGGAGGGAGGAGGAGCAGGTTAACATGTGTAGGAGGGAGGAGGAGCAGGTTAACATGTGTAGGAGGGAGGGAGGAGGAGCAGGCTAGCATGTAAAGGAGGGAGGAGGGGGCAGAGGAGGAGCAGGTTAACATGTGTAGGAGGGAGGGGAAGAGCAGGCTAGCATGTAAAGGAGGGAGGGAGGAGGAGCAGGAGCAAAACAAGGAAAAGTGGGCTAGCATGTGTAGGAGGGGAGGGGGGGGGAAGGAAGAGAGGGTGGTAGTTTTTCTAGTACGATAAGAGGTTCCCTTGTAAGACTCTGAAGAAGCTGTGAGTCTGAGAGATGGTACAAGGGGATAATGGTTCGCCCTTTTCTTCCACTTTACAATACTTATATTTAGTAGTTGTGTATAGTCGATGTTATTCTATTTAACACACTAGCTGAGAGAGAGAGAGAGAGAGAGAGAGAGAGAGAGAGAGAGAGAGAGAGAGAGAGAGAGAGAGCGAGAGCGAGAGAGAGAGCGAGAGCGAGAGAGAGAGAGAGAGAGAGGGGAGAGAGAGAGAGAGAGAGAGGGGGGGAGAGGGAGAGGGTGGTAGTTTTTCTAGTAAGATAAGAGGTTCCCTTGTAAGACTCTGAAGAAGCTGTGAGTCTGAGAGATGGGACAAGTGGATAATGGGTCGCCCTTTTCTTCCACTTTACAACACTTCAGTTATCATATTAAATTTATATAGTCGAGGCTAGTCTACTCTGACATATGTATTTAATGCATGCTAACACAGACACGTACACACACATGTATACATACATATATTCGTACACACATACACGCATTCTAAAATACTTATATGCTAGTCCATTTCAGAGTATGTCTTTAATGCATGCTAACACTGACACGCACATATACTGTACACACACACACACACACACACACACACACACATATACATACACACACACACACACATATACATAATTACACACACACAATCACATACACACACACACTCAAAACAATTACATACAAATATACCGGTATGCATAATTTCAAACCCTGATAAATATTACACAAGTGTACGCTCACTCACGAAACCAACACCCAAGACATATACAATCAAATTGATTTATTTCGCTCCTCATACCAAAACCTCCAAATAAAAAAATAAAAAACATCTCTTCCTCTCTCTCTCTCTCTCTGTATGTGTGTGTACTGCATACAACTCAATTATTCAACAAAGCTAAAACATATACAATTACCTTATTAAAAGAGAAAATAGAACTCCAATGATTCACCTTCTACAAATCACAAACGGTAAGCTTAACTATAACCCCACAGAGAATCTCCAGGGAATGTGGCACGGGTTCCCTCTAGGTTACTTCAAGGAGGAGGAAGGATTCAAGACGATACGGAAATGGTGGATAAAAAGGTTAAATCCCACGACGTATGGGACTGGTGGTATAGGCCCTATGGGATTAGGGAGTCACTGGGGAATAGGGGGAGAGATAGAGATAGAGAGAGAGTACAAAGGAAAACAAGTAACAACAGAGCTATTGATCCTTACGAGGCTGCTTGTAACTACTGATCCTATGTGCAAACAGTAAAGGATTGTACAGTATAAAGTGGTGCTATTCGTTTGTAAACACAGTTAATCGGGGGTTTAAGAGCGAGATATTTATCTAAACGATTTTTGAAAGTTTGAACAGCACTGCACTCAATGCCGTTACGAGGCAGTCCATTGAGAGAGAGAGAGAGAGAGAGAGAGAGAGAGAGAGAGAGAGAGAGAGAGAGAGAGTGAGAGAGAGAAGGGGGAAATTAAAGTACTTCCTCCTCTAAACCTATCTCAACCTTTTTTTGCCAACTTTCTCATTCTCTACTCTCCATTTCTTCAAAACGGACTTTCTTCAACTTCTCTTACAGTACTAGAGATTCTGAAGGAGTGGTGAGGAGAGAGAGAGATAGAGTGTGTGTGTGTTTTTTTTTTTTTTTTTTTTCTATGTGATTGAGGGAGGCAAAAGGCATAACTGCCTATAGCGAGTGCCTCCCCCATAGTTGAAAGAGTGACAGGGCCAAAATCAAGGGACGTTCGAGCCAAAATGCCTGGACACACAGAGTTTGAAGCAATTTAAGTCATAGGAAGAGGGAAAGACTGATTCTGGGAGAGAGTTCCAGAGCTCAGCTGTTGAGTAGAAGAAAGTTTGAGAGTAACGTTTCACTCTTGGGTTGGAGAGTTGCACAGAGTAGGGGTGGGATTGAGTTGCAAGACGGGTACCACGTGCCCTACGTAAAGGAGGTGGTATGCACTGGGATAGCTCTGAGGAACACTGATTATTATAGTAGCGATAGAATAGCGAGAGAGATGCAACATTGCGGCGGAGAGAGAGAGATTGCAGAGAGTTGGTGAGTGGACGGGAGTTAATGATACGAAAGGCCTTCCTTTCAACTTTGTCTAGGAGAGTGGTGTGAGAGGAACCTCCCCACACATGTGAACAATACTCAATACAAGGGCGCACTATGCCCCTGTACAGAGCAAGAAGCTGTGCAGGGGAAAAGAACCCCCTAAGGCGGTTGAGCACACCCAGCTTCTGGGAGGCTGCCTTAGCAAGACTGGTAATATGGTCCTTCCAAATGAGAGCAGAAGAAAAAGAGACACCAAGAATATTGAGAGAAGATGAAGGGTTGATTTTTGTATTGTTGAAGTATAAGGGATAGTCCTCTGGGAGATCCTGACGGGTAGATAGATGGAGAAATTGGGTTTTGGAAGCATTAAAGTTAACAAGGTTTTCTCTGCCCCAATTGGAAATAGTATTTAGATAAGAATTTAAGAGTTCTATGGCTTCATTACGTTTGTCGTTGAGGGATTGCTGGCTGGGGCGTTCTGAAAAACTAATGGAGTAGTGCAAGGTTGAGTCGTCTGCGTATGAATGGATGGGAATTAAGGTACAGTTAAGGAGATCATTTATAAAAATTAGAAAGAGAATAGGAGATAGGACAGAGCCCTGAGGAACACCGGAGTTTATAGGGTGAGGAAGTGAACAATGGCTGTCCACAACCGCGGCTATGGAACGGCCGGAAAGGAAATTAGAGACAAAGGCACAGATGGAGGGATAGAAACCGAAGGAGGGTAGTTTAGAAATTAAAGATTTATGCCAGACTCTATCGAAGGCTTTCAATATGTCTAGTGCAATAGAAAAAGTCTCACCGAAGTCCCGAAAGGAGGATGACCAAGAGTTAGTAAGATATGAAAGAAGATCACCAGTAGAGCGACCCTTAAGGAAGCCATACTGGCGATCTGAGAGCAGATTATGAGAAGAGAAATGCTTAAGAAATTTGGAAGCAAGAATAGTTTCAAAAACTTTAGAAAGACAAGAGATAAGAGCAATTGGACGATAGTTGGAGGGTTGAGAGCAGTCACCCCTCTTTGGGACAGGTTGAATGTGAGCAAACTTCCAGCATGAAGGGAAGACGTTAGAGGATAGACAGAGACGAAAGAGTTTGCCTAGGCAGGGAGTCAGCACGGAAGCACAGTTTTTGAGAACAACAGGAGGAACACCGTCCGGACCGTACGCCTTATTAGTGTTAAGCCCAGAGAGGGTAGAAAGTACATCTTTAGAAGAGATTAGGATATTAGGCATAAGTAAGAGAGAGGAGGGCGGAGAGGGAGGAATAGCACCGGAATCATCCAATGTGGAGTTTCTAGCAAAAGTTTGAGCGAAGAGTTTAGCTTTGTCAGAGGAAGAAGTGATGGTTGTGCCATCAGAGTGGGAAAGGGGAGGGAAAGACGAGGAAGAGAAGTTGTTGGAGAGGTTTTTGGCTAGATGCCAGAAAGCTTGGGAAGAGCTAGAGTTGGATAGTTCAGTGCATTTATTATTGATGAAAGAGTGTTTGGCAAGTCGAAGAACAGATTTGGCTTGATTCCGAGCAGAAACATATGAAGAATGAGAGTCTTGAGTTTTAAGGCGTCGGTACCGTTTGAATGCTTCCTCCTTATTGCAGACAGCAGTAGAACAGGCGTGAGTAAACCAAGATTTTTTAGCATTAGTCTGAGAGAAAGAGAATGAAATGTATGCTTCCATGCCCGATAGGATTACCTCGGTAATGCGTTCAGCACTCTCCGAGGGTCCTCGGCCATGGAAGCAGAAATCATTCCATGGGAAATCAAAGAAGTACTGCCGAAGAGCCTCCCAGTCGGCAGCGCCAAAGTGCCACAAGCGCCGCCGGCTAGGAGGATCGGGTGGCTGTACTGGAGAGATAGGACAGGTGACAGAGATAAGTTTATGGTCGGAGGAGCCCAAAGGAGAGAAAAGATCGACAGTATAAGAAGAAGGGTTAGAAGTTAGAAACAGGTCAAGAATGTTGGGCCGATCTCCGATGCGATCCGGGATACGGGTGGGTTGCTGAACTAACTGCTCTAGGTCATTTAGGATAGAAAAGACGTAGGCTTGTTCACCAGGTGGATCAGTAGTGTGAGAGGAGAGCCAATGGCGGTGGTGAACGTTGAAATCTCCTAAGATGGAGATTTCTGAGAAAGGAGAAATGGATAGAATGTGTTCCACTGTAGAGTTTAGATAGTCAAAGAATTTGGGAAAGTTGGTAGAGTTAGGGGAAAGATAGACAGCACAGAAATATTTAGTAAGAGAATGACAGGAAAGTTTGAGCCATAAAGTTGAGAATTCAGAGGAGTCGAAATCGGGAACACGAGAGCAAGTGAGTTTGTTGTGCACATATGCACAACATCCGCCTTTGGCTTTGAAACTAGGATAGAGAAAGTAGGAGGATACAGAGAAGGGGTTGCTGGATGTTGCTACAGACACCTGAGTTTCGGTGAGGAAGAGAAGATCAGGTTTGTAGGAGGAGAGATGGTGCTCAACAGAGTGAAAGTTAGAGGAAAGTCCGCGAATGTTGCAGAAATTAATAGAAAGAGTAACAGGCCGAGGTCCAGGTAATTGTGTGGGGTCGTCAGGGGATGGTCGGTCGGGTGAGGGGGCATTTATGGTCCCCCCCCTGGGGACTCCGAGGCTGGGCTACAATTCATAATTTTGTTTTTTTTTAATTTTGGTGTGGAAGAATGAAGTGTGGTGTGCATGTTTAATGTAGTGAAGTGGATAGGAGGAGGAAGTGTTTGTGAGAGCTAGCTGGATTGCTCTCAGTGTAAATGAGGCACAAAGAAAATCAGTAAGAGAGGCCAAGCAAGTGAAACAGGAGTTCCAGCGACTCTTTATCACATGCCTATAACCTCACCTGGGTCTAGCCCTGATCGATTGGTGCCTACAATCTCCCCACATATATATATATATATATATATATATATATATATATATATATATGTGTGTGTGTGTGTGTGTGTGTGTGTGTGTGTGTACTCAGTTACTTGTTCGTCAAGGGGAATCCACGCAATGCGAGCTAAGCTCATTATTATCGCGCCTCCTTAACTGGGAATGTATTGCGTGAAATGCATGTTAAGTGTGTTATGTACTGTTGGAATGGCTGTGGATGTGTGTGTAGTCTGTATTTTAGCCAATTGGCGACATCGGAAACGAAGGCTTAGGGTGGATCTGTATGGTACCATTCTCACTATAGACGGTACCGTCTCGCCCGAAGGCTTAGGTAGCCATCAGCTTAGGTGAACCATATGATACCCATCTCGCCTTGTACCATTTTTGCCAACCCCAGATGGGACGTCACAACGTCGTCCACTTATTCCAGGTACCTATTTACAGCTAGGTGAACTGAGGCTAACACATGAAAGGAGACAAGCCCAATTTGTCTCCGCCCGGTCTGGGATTGAACCCCCGACCCCTCGTGTGTGAGACGAGAGCTCTACCTACTAGGCTACGGGTGTGTGTGTGTGTGTGTGTGTGTGTGTGTGTGTGTGTGTGTGTGTGTGTGTGTGTGTGTGTGTGTGTGTGTGTGTGTGTGTGTGTGTAAAAATCTGTTCGTGGCGAGGTGAGAATGATGAATCAAGTGGCAGCAAAAAAAAAACTTGAATAAGTCCAGAGGCACAGCACCTATTGTTCATTTCTTCACTGCATACATTCTTCCTCGCCCCCATTTTTTAGAAAAGTATAAACGAATAATAAAGATAGTAAAGTAAGAGTTTGTATATGAGGGGGCGAAAGATTCAAGTAGTTGAGATAAAAACAAATGTGAGGAACAAGTCTAGAGGCGTAGCAAGTATTGTTTAGCTTGGTTTTCCTGTGTGTGGTTGTTTTTAGGCGGTCGGTAGTGGTGGTGATAAGAGGTGGTGTTGGTGGTGTAGAAGTGATGGTGCTTGAGGTGTAAACATTATGTGGTGGTGGTGATAAGAGGTGGTGTTGGTGGTGTAGAAGTGATGGTGCTTGAGGTGTAAACATTATGTGGTGGTGGTGATAAGAGGTGGTGTTGTTGGTGGTGATTATAGAGGTGGTGGTGATAAGAGGTGGTGTTGGTGGTGGTGGTGTTGGTGGTGGTGGTGTTTAAAGGTGTTGTTGGTGGTGGTGTTTAAAGGTGTTGTTGGTGGAGGTGTTGATAGGTGTTGGTGGTGGTGATGATAGCGGTGGGAGCTGTGGAGTAAACAAATATGTGGTGTCGGTATTGATAGTGATGACATTAGAGATGATTTTGTTGAGGGTGGTGTGTTTTAGTGATAAGAGGTCTATGGTAGTAGGAATGGAGTGGATAGGTGTAGTGGTGTCAGAGTGGTGTTGGTGTGGTAGTGGTGGCGGAAGAGTGGTGATAGTGGTGATAAGACTTTGGTGAAAATGGTGGCGTGCTGATAATGGTGATGGTGGTGAAGGTGGTGATATAGGCCATAGCGATAATATAGGTGTGCAGAGTTCGTTGTTGTGAAAGGGTCTCCACAAAGTACCCTAACCAAGTAACTAGGAAGTAGTGCTAATGTGTGATTACAAGGGTAGTGATAACAATGTAAGGGTGGTGAAGGTGTTATGGTTGATGATGATGATTATAGTGATGGAGCTAATGGTGCCGTGTGGGGGGAAGGGGGGGATGATGGCGGCAGTGGTGGTGTAGGCCTAAGCGATAATGTAGTTGTGTAAAGTTTGTTGTGACAGGCCCTACACACACACACACACACACACACATGGACAAAGTTCCCTAGTAGCCGCTAATGGAGAGAGAGAGAGAGGTAGGACCAACATGACTACCAACCAACCAACCCACCCACCAACCAGCACACTCTTCATCTTAACCCTTTCAGTATTAGGACACTATTCTGCATATATTTTGGCGACCATTGGACGATTTTATAAAGCTTACAAAGACCTCAGGCAATCAACATTGTATTTTAATTTATAATTTAACGTTCTCCTCTTTCTCAACTTAATATAAATCTTTATAAATAGCTGGAATGTAATGAAAGACTGCGTCATGGTATACTGAAAACTTAAGCAGGGTGTGAAACTGGCATGTCCCTATCTTGCGGTCGTCTTTAACCCCTTCTACACTGGCGACGTCTTTTGTATTTTATTCTAGCTATATTTAGACGATTTAGTGCAGCTTAAGAAGGATCTGTGGTAGTAGAAAGGAACCATTAAGATAGTTCGAAGCCCTTTATTGCTGTTGGCAAGTTGAATAAAATCGTCTGGAGGCAGCTATCAAAACCAATAGATGGCGTCATCTGATTGAAAGAGGGATTTGTCAGGATATCGGCTTCTCGACAGGTTTGTGGTGACAGGCCGGACAGGTTACCTCAACAAAGTGGCTCCTATGCTGAGGTGGTGGTGGTGGTGATTGTGTGGTGAAGGTAGTGATGGTGATGATAATGATGCCGTTGTTGTTGTTGATGTTGTTGGTGGTGGTGGTGGTCTTGTCATTTGTGGTTGTGGTTGTGGTGGTGGTGGTGGTGGTGGAAGGCCAAGGGGATTAAGTAGTTGTATAAAGTTTGTGGTGGCAGGCCCTACACAGTGATGGCCAGAGAAGTTACCTCAACAAAGTGGCTGCTAGTGTTGTGGTGGTGATGGTGGTGATGATGTGGTGTTCGTGACGGTGGTAGTGATTATTGATAGTGGTGTCGTGGTGTTAGTGATAGTGGTACCGGTAGTGATGTTAGTAGTGGTGGTGGGGTGGAATGGTGGAGGTGGTGGCGATGGTAGGTTTTTAGTGGTAGTTGTGGTGGTGGTAGTGGTAGAAGGCCTAGGAGATTAAGTAGTTGTACAAAGTTTGTGGTGAGAGGTCCGACACAGTGATGGCCAGAGAAGTTATCTCAACAAAGTGGCTGCTAGTGCTGTGGTAGAGGTGGTGGTGGTGGTGTGATGAAGATGGTGATGTTGATGCTGACGTCGTTGTTGTTGTTGTTGTTGTTGGTGGTGGTGGAATTCCTATGGGATTAAGTAGTTGTATACAGTTTGTCGCGATAGGCTCAACAGAGATGGCCAAGCAAGTTCCCTCAATAAGCTGCAAATATTCAGGTAAAGGTGATGGTAGTAGTTGTAGGATAGCAGTGGTGTGATTGTATGAGAGAAAGTGGTATGATTGTGTGGGAATTGTGTACCGGTATGTGATAGTTTGACGTGGTGATTGTGGTATTTCTGGTAGTGGTTGATGTTTAGTGGTGGTGGTGTAGGTAATGGTGATAGTAGTGGTGTAGGTAATGGTAATGGTAATGGTGATAGTGGTGGTGGTGATGGTGGTTGTTGTTGCTACTCCCCAGGCTGTCTGGCCGAGCAGCCCCAAGGTTCCGAACAAGGCCAAGGCCACAACCGGGCGCCCCCCAAAAACCCTCCCTGCTTACCACTAATAAAGCACAGGTGACGAAGCCACTCCAAGGCGGGGAGCTGAGGAGGGTGCGGAAACGCCCGGGAAACCAAAGCCCCACCCAAGGCCCTATCAGCAATTATGGAGGGAAAGTTGAGGGGCAAAGGAAAAATGTGACGCTTTAGCTCCCAATCTGCCAACCTCTAGGTTGGCAGTAGGGAGGTCAATCCACGGAAGAGACGCCGGCACTTGAGATCTAGAAAATATATAAGTAAAAGGAACAGTCAGAGTAAGCTATGGGTATGTCAGAGATCGCTCAGCTCTCACTCTGATAGACCAGCCCATCACCACTGCTGGTGGTGGTAGGCCTAAGCTATAAAGTAGGTGTATAAAGTTTGTAGCGACAGGCTGTCCTCTACACAGTGATGGCCGGACAAGTTAAACCTCTCACAGTGGCTGCTAATGGAGAGTGAGGGGACCAACATGACTACCAACCCACCAACCACAACCAATATCAGGTGGTGTGTTGATGGTGCCGTCTGTGGCGTATTGGTGATGGTGGTAGTATAGGTAGCGCCAACGAACTTGACAATAATCTGGACCCCTTAACTTCTTATAACTCGCAATTAATGAAAGCAATCGGGCTGACGTGTCTATCATTTGGGAAGAGTCCACCAGGAAATAGGTATGGATATTTACAGCCAGTTTGTTCAAGGTCCTTTTGAGTTACAGAGAGGTCAAGGATCGTGATTATTGTCAAGTTCGTTGGCGCTACCTATAGTAGTATTGATGGTGTGATTGTATGGTAGTTGTTATGGTGATGCAAACAGTAATATTGGTGGTAGTTGTGGTGTGCTTGTGTGGTAGTTGTTATGGTGATGCAAACAGTAATATTGGTGGTAGTTGTGGTGTGCTTGTATGGTAGTTGTTATGGTGATGCAAACAGTAATATTGGTGGTAGTTGTGGTGTGCTTGTGTTGTAGTTGTTATGGTGATGCAAACAGTAATATTGGTGGTAGTTGTGGTGTGCTTGTATGGTAGTTGTTATGGTGATGCAAACAGTAATATTGGTGGTAGTTGTGGTGTGCTTGTGTTGTAGTTGTTATGGCGATGCAAGCAGTAATATTGGTGGTAGTTGTGGTGTGCTTGTGTTGTAGTTCTTATGGTGATGCAAGCAGTAATATTGGTGGTAGTTGTGTTGTGATGGTGTTGTAGTTGTTATGGTGATGCAAGCAGTAATATTGGTGGTAGCTGTGTTGTGATTGTGTTGTAGTTGTTATGGTGATGCAAGCAGTAATATTGGTGGTAGTTGTGTTGTGATGGTGTTGTAGTTGTTATGGTGATGCAAGCAGTAATATTGGTGGTAGTTGTGTTGTGATTGTGTTGTAGTTGTTATGGTGATGCA
Source organism: Lithodes maja (assembly GCA_037953745.1). NCBI lineage: Eukaryota > Metazoa > Arthropoda > Malacostraca > Decapoda > Lithodidae > Lithodes > Lithodes maja. Next base: position 14,777 of record JBAKBP010038616.1, read on the forward strand.
AGCAGTAATATTGGTGGTAGTTGTGTTGTGATTGTGTTGTAGTTGTTATGGTGATGCAAGCAGTAGTAATGGTGGTAGTTGTGGTGTGATTGTGTTGTAGTTGTAATGGTGATGCAAGCAGTAGTAATGGTGGTAGTTGTGTTGTGATTGTGTGATAGTTGTAATGGTGATGCAAGCAGTAGTAATGGTGGTGGTTGTGGTGTGATTGTGTTGTAGTTGTCATGGTGATGCAAGCAGTAGTAATGGTGGTGGTGGTGGTGCGATTGTGTGGTAGGTATATTGGTGATACAAGCAGTAGTATTGGTGGTTGTGGTAGTGTGGTACTTGTGGTACTTTCTACCGAAAAATGACAAATTAATCTCGAAGGGGATCTAGTGGATTTTGTTTTCAAAGCTTGATGGAGGTATAGAGAGGAAACTAAAATAATAATATATGAATTAAATAATTAATAAACAAATAAATAAAACTTACCCCCTTAATGGTGTTGTGTGGTGTGATTAAAGGAAACTAAAACGAAAATAATAAATAAATATATATATATATGGATCAATAAATAATGCCTCCCCCCTTAATGTAGGATATGGCAGGCCGTCCCCGTGAGGGTTACGCCATGTTCTGTAATTAGTAGAATACAGGCCAGGTGTTGTTGTTGTGGTGTTGTGGTGGTGGTGGTGTTGTTGTTGTTGTTGGTGGTGATGGTGTTGTTGTGGTGTGTAGTGATGATGGTGTTGGTGTGGTGTGTGGTGGTGATGTTGTGGTGTGTGGTGGTACTGGTGTTGGTGTGGTGTGTGGTGGTGTTGGTGTGGTGTGTGGTGGAGGTAGTGTAGTGGTGATGATGGTGTAATTGTTGTGTTGTAACAAGAGTGGTATTGTGATAGTGGTATAGTATTGTAGTCAGCGTAGTGGTGTTGTGGAAGTGTGTATGCTGGTATTGTGGTGTTGTTAAGGCCATGTGTTGTAGCACAAGTGGTGTATGATAGTGGTGTAGTACTGTAGTATGAATAGTGGTGTTGTGGCATTATTATGGTGGTGTTGTGGTGTTATTAAGGTGTTGTATTGTAGCAAGAATGATGTTGTATTGTAGTCAGCGTTGTGGTGTGGTGGTATTATGGAAGTGTGCATGCTGGTGTAGTAAAGTGGTATATATATATATATATATGTTTTATGGCAGTCTGTTCCCGTCAG
>JBAKBP010038617.1:0-15957 GCA_037953745.1 Lithodes maja
GAGGGACGGTTTTGTGTATAGAGGGAAGTTTTTTTACAGTGTTTTATGTTATACTAATAATGAATTTGCGACGGTAATTACATATACAACAACCAAGTATCGTCCATGAAACTTGTAGAACACTGATAATTATCGATGGGGCTCGTATCTGTTGTCTTCAATTTTATCAATTTTTTATACCAGTGCATAACCTACTGGTACCCTTCTCTGAATAGCTTACCTGTGCAGCACAAGATGTTCCCTGGGACGTTGATGGAATCACCAGTTCATTCCAGCTCTCTTCACCAATGGTAGTTGAAGAATGGAGTTGTGTATGGTGTGTAGCTTGGGATATCGATGGAGCTATAGCCTATTCATGCTACTCTCTCCAGCAGTGTTAGTTGAAGGCTGGAGCTGTTCATACTGTCCGATGGTCTGTAATAAAGCCATTGTCAAATATTCAAAATATAGCTGGTTGCAACTCGTAAGTTTGCAAACTCATACAATTCCATTGATGTTAAGGAAATATATTACATAATCAATATACCTTTTAGTGTACTGTACTGTAGGAATTCTATAGAATTGGATAATAAATGTGAAGTACAAATTTGAAAACATTACTGTATTTGAAATTATTAACAATTGTTGTACAGGGCCCAAGCATGACATTATACAGTATACTTGTCATTCTTTTGGATCCTATTTTGTTCACTATTTACAAGAATAAGCAGTCTATCCAGTATCCACGATGACAAGGCAAGCAAATTGTGACCCCAAATCTTTTGTAAATTATGGAGCACGACTGGAGCAAACCGGTGGTTGTATATTTACATATTTCCTGGTTGACTGGTTCCCAAATGGTAAAATATATAAGCTTGATTGTTCAATCAAGTTTCTTTTTTGAGTTACACAAAGTTTGAGACTTAGATTTTATAATAGCAATATCATTATAGTGAATACTGTAGACTTTATGGTCATGTTTGACAAACCTGGTTAGGTTTATATAGTTCAATCTGGACCAGCATAATGTGTCCCAATATATGTTACTGTACACAAAAACAGATAATCAGCAAAACAATTACAAATACAGTATACCGGTACCCTTATTATTTAGGAGCCTTGAAAGTCAGAAACCCATTTTTCTCTGACTGGCATTGGCCTGTCGGACCTCGATCCTTACACTCAACACCTAAGCAAGTCCTCAAAACCTATCTCTCACGACCTACAACACAACATCAACACTTAAGCTTCCACTGTATCCTCATGAGGGCTCAAAGACCGAGGAGTCCTTGTAGACACGAAGTTAAGATATCACTCTCATATTAGGGAAACTTTTAATAAAGCTGGAGGAGTCGCAACTTACTTGTTCTAATCAACTATATGTTGTTTCCCTCTTTCATGACCTCTCTTCTCATCTCAGCTACTAGACCGCTGCTAGACTTTACCTCCCCTGTTTGGAGCAAAAGGTTCCAGGGAGACCTCAAACTTTTAAAGTCGGTCCAGAAACGAGGGACTAAGCAAGTAACCTACCACTCAAATTTATTCTATCCAGATCGACTAGCCAGCCTAAATTTGTTCACTATTAACCCTTAACTGGCGGCGCGCAACTTATGTAATGTGAAATAAATATGGACTGAGTGGCGGTTCATAACTTATGTCGTGCGCCATTTTCAGCACGTAATGTTGCTGAGAGAGAGAGCTGAGCGGTGTGAGGAGCATAGAAACCGTATAACCTTCCCCCACCACCGCGGTGGACCAACTGAAGTGAATCCCACCCTTCCCTCCCCTCTCACACTCGCCACACAGGGAATTATGTAGGGAAAGTACCTAATTACATGGTTTTTGCACTCGTGTTGCGCGATCGTTGCAAGAGAACCAGTGGTCATACAAGGATGGTTTGGGTGTCATTGGAAAGCTCTGTTTATGCCCTTTCAGGCATAGATACTTGTTTTATGCTCTGGGTCTTATTTAGGCATGAAAATGATCACGTAAACAACCCTATTTAGAGTAAAAACACCCCGCTGGGCGCTACGGTCAAATAGACCATCTAGCCCGCCAATAAGGGGTTAAAGAAAGACTGTTGAGGGCTGATCTGATCCCGTGCTATAACATATTCCATGATATGTCACCTATTAAGTCTAATGATTAATTCACAATGTCCCCCCATCAAGGAAAAAGAGGTAATGAATTATAAATCTTGGTTCCCCACACCACAACTGAAGCCTCAAAGCGGTGTTTCGCCTGCCTTGTAAATCAACACTGGAACTATCTCCAAGATGAAATACTAGACTCCTCTTCCCAATATAAATCCAAGCTAACACAGCACCTCCAAAACATTTTCTTTAGCCGTTAAACTTTGTCCTCCAATAACTAAGTCTTAACTAAGCATCAATCCAATTCCGTGCATTATAATTCCCACCAAGTCTATTGTCTGACACACTCAACCAGTCACCATTGCACAATAATAATATAGAAATATCACACCTGATTGTCTTGACTGGCATGGTTTTCAACAAATTGGGCTGCTTAATTCTGGCGGGCCTTGCGCTTCAGATTGGTGGCCCTACTAGGTGAGTAAACCAGGTGAGCTAATAATATTAGTACAAATAGTCTGCAGCCCATTAATTGTTTAGAGGTCCTTCGCAACCTCAATAGTATCATCTAAAGTTTGTAAGACTATGTTAAAATGGACGTTACCGGTACTGAATAGGTTAAGAAGAAATAACTCGGTGAGAGGAAAATAGGACGGTCCTCGTCCATCCCGCCCGAGTACCAGATATTTTACGTAAATGTCTTGGTGGTCTTATGAAATATTTTTACGGGCTCTTGTGCCGGTGCTTCCGCCATGTTGCCATCCTTCTTTTCTCTGTTTTTATTGACTATTCTATTTTCTTTCTGCTATTATTCTTGGTATCCATACCTTCTTGCTGCTTGTATTTATTTAATTGTATTATTATTTAAGCTTTCATTCTACTTCCAACTTTGTTTCATACAATTTGTCTTCGTCTGATGATTATGTTCATATTTTGTTCTACAGAGTTTTGCGTTAGTTATAATAATGAGTAAACAAACATATATATTTGTTTAAATATAACATTCTTGGTTATTTAAATGGAATTTGTTTTAATTTCCTATTACAACAGTTATTGTGTCACCTAGAAATGTATTAATTTTGTTTCAATATGTATCGCTACTGAATACTGTAATTTATTTTGCCATTTGCTCACTCACAAACACAATATTCACTCATATTTCATACATCTGATCTAAGAATTTCAGGAATTAGTACTATTCTTGTGGGAAGTTTGTTCGCCATAAACTCAATTGATTGGATGTTAATAAAATATATGGTTATGTCATCATAATGACATATTTAAAATAATATAAATAATGGTTTGTTGACTATAATTGCAATAGTTAACATTTATCAGATGTTTCAAATGTTTATCGTTACTATCTCTAGTTTTAGAAGGTGACACAATGCATTGTTTAATGTAGAAAATATTTCATTAAATTGAGAGTGATATAGAGCCAAATGCATGGGACGCTGCAGCTTGAAGTAATGTATATTGTAAATAGCTCGAATACCATAAATAAAAGAAGCCCAGGGCCAGCTGGAATGTTGGCCAAATGTACACACCAAGTTTACAGTGTAGATAATTTACAAGAGACAAGTCTCAATATAGTTATGTCTTTAGTTTTTCATTTAGTTATTTATTTAGTGATATATTTATTTGCATATTCACATTTATTTTTTTGTATATTCAGTTATTTATTTAGTTACTGTAATTAGTTGCTTATGCACATTGATTTATTTAGTTGGATATTCAGTTATTTCCCACTTATATTTTTAGTTATTTAGTCGTTCTTGGTGGTGACTGACACTCAGAGCAGCATGCTATGGTCCTGCTTGAAACAGGGTTCGAGGCAGAGTCCGTAGTCACACGCGCGGCAGTAGTACCTAGTGTCTTTTTGTCTCTGCATTCTGCGTGTTGTATGGGAGCAGGCACGACACCTTCGTGAGGGTATACTTCCTTGACTGCGTTGGGTGGCAGAGTCCTCGGGAAGTGAGGGGGTTGTCTGGTGGTGCGGGGGAGGGGAACCATGTGCTGCTGCCTATTGCAACTCTTGGAGCTTGGTCGCCAGGAGCTCATGTACCACTACAATCACATAGTCCTCCTTGGTCTCCTTGCCAGTGCAGTGTCGGTGAAGGATGTGGGCATTGTAGGCGACCATGCATTGAGGTGGAAGAACATCTTTCTGTACCACCTCATCGTCTTGCGGGCACGGTCGACAGAGGAGATGACTGACTCTTACTTGTCAAAAAGCGTTACGTTTAGTGACCTGATAGTTCAAAACCGGCTGGGTGTACTGTCGTCAGGAGGTTGACGTCGTGGTTGTCCATCCAGGAGTCCAGCAAGATCTGCGACTTCTTGTATATGACGCTTCCGGACTCCCGACATTCTGGCATATCCAGCGTGTTCCGCCGGACTTTACAACACGCAACCGTCTCGTGATTCCACAGCTACTTGAGCAGGCGGGGCTCGTGTACCAGTTGTTGTCGTACATACAGCATGTGGCTTTTAAAATTGTAAAACAGTATAACCAAAATACTAGACTGAACACAGATTATGTAGATTATCATATTATGATTGCATTATTTAATGCCTTATATCACAAAGTGCCAGACCAAACTTGGCTAACAAAATATGTTCATGTTACAGCACCTTTAAAAATTTTCATCAACATTTGTGGTTTCGTGTTTCACGTTTGACATCTCCGCTCTGAAAGATGGTGACTATTTTGTAATGAAATATATTTATCCTTTATAACTATCTGTGTCTTCTCCATTTACATAATTATAGTTTTCCTTTGTCTTCTTTTGCCTTCCATTACTACTTCTTCATCCATTTTCTGTTTAATCCTGCCATTAAATGTTGAGAAATGTCAGGTCTTACAAATCGGTAGTAAAAAAACAAAAATATGAATGACAACCATTAACAACAACTGCATCATAGGTAGGCCAGAAATCATGACCTTTAATCTCTCATAACTCATAAAGGGCTAGAGCAAATTGGATGTAAATTTCCACATCTATACCCTGGCTGACTATTCCTAAACGGTAGAAATATTAGATTGAGGACTTAAATAAGTTGTATTTGAGTTATAGAGGTTAGTGGATAAGATGTTATAATGTTATATAACTATAGTTACTTATATAACTATAGTTAAAGATCTGAAGGTACTAATATCTGGAAACTTAAAAACCCTCAAAACAAGGTGCAGCATCTGCGGAGAAGGCCAATAAAGCATTGGGGTTTATTAAAAGGAATTATACTTTTTAACAATGAGATCAGTATAGTAACGTTACACAAATGCATAGTGAGGGGCCATAATGAATATGGTGTACACTTTTAGTCTCCTTATCTAAACAAGACAGAACAATGTATTGTAGAACCACTAATTTAATACCATCACTAAGAGATAATTCATATCATAAAAGATTAAACACAATTAATTTGTTCTCAGGTATATTCAGAGGTCCATTAATTGAGTGTTTTAAGATATTTTCCCCTATTGTACCAGAGCATTTTGCAATTTATGTACCCCTCAGTACCAGCCAATTGGGCCAAAATTACTCATCCACTGTGAGATACAATCCTCCCACCACTAAAGCTGAGGGGTGACTGAGACACTGTATGGGTGGATGGTGTCGTGGTAGCGGGTAGGGGAGACGTGCAGTCAAGAAGTATCTAATCAGGAGAAGTGACTCTCTGCGTTTGGTTGTAGGCCCCTGATGCTTACCCCATCTAACGACATGCACACCCGAATAGAGAACGGTTAATTTCGAACAGTAACTATACAGTTCATACCCCTCACTAGACAATGTACCGTTCTTTAGAAAACGGTTATATTCGAGCTATAACTATATAGTGTCTAATATAATAATATTTGTAATATTTCATTAATCGATTTTAGGAGTAGTTGGTTGTTGGATAGAACATAATAATATATAGGCTATCGCTTGCAGTACTCATTATCTCTTAATTTTTCACAATTCATAATAGCTCTTATAGGTCTATACAGGGTGATTCAGTAACCCTTTTCATAAATTTAATGGCAAATTCGGGAGACAAAAATAAGACTAATTTACTCTATGACCCTTAGGGTGAGTCTTTGATATGATGGAGATATTACACCTTTAAAGTTATCGATAGATAAAAGAGAAAAAAATCTAAGGAGTGAGAATGAAAATGTTGTTGCTAACTGGCAGGGTAGCGTAACCAAGACTTGGTATCAAAATGTATACTGTAATACTGTATTGTAAAGTATTTGTAAATAAAGTATGTACAAACATGAGATTTTCATTAACCATAAATTTATTTATGATAAAATAATAACAAAAACCAACATAATGAGAAACTTTAAAGCACCACATGAAACAATTACTGTACAAACCATCAACAGCACCAATCAATAATAATAACAATAAATTTCACAATACTGTATAAATAATTAATGATAACATGCTAATGACATAACTTGACCTAATAATAATAATAATAATAATAATAATAATACAACTACGACTATTACTACTACTACGATGAATAGAGTATTAATTATGATGATGGTGATAAAATGCTAATGTTCTTTTGAGCATTGAGACAACTGCTACCATATGCAACCATTTACATACCACTTGTAAGCAAAGAAACAATCTTTAGATTCATGTACAGATTGATTCAAGATTCATTAAGACGAGCGGAGTATCGAAGCTCAAAGTCGGCAGGAAGATCCCTCCTCCTCCACTTACCCCTCTTCCACCACTTACTCCTCCTCCTCTCCCTCTTACTTATCCTCCGCCGCCTGCTTCTCCCCTTGCTACTACTACTACTAATACAATGATTATTAACCCCTTCAGACTCATATGACGCAGAGGTTGCCAGATTAGCAATAAGAAATAGAGTTCTCTCACTCTTATAATTACCTCTCCAAAATTAGTTTTCTGCCCACAGCTAACTCAAAGACAACTGCAGGTTGAAGTAACTAAACTAAAGGTTTCTAAATACCCCTGATGGTAACAAAGGTTTTAAAGTATCCCTAATAGGCTCAAAATCGCGTCATATATCGGAGAGGGTTAATAATAATGATGATGATAATACAAATACAGTAGTAATGTACCTCTGTAAATTGCGAAACGAACTGCATCCAGCTACCGTATGCAGCCATTTTGATACCAAGTCTTGGTTACGCTACCCTGCCAGTTAGCAACGACATTTTCATTCTCACTCCTTAGAATTTTTTCTTTTCTATTGTTACGACCGGGGCTCGTATAAAACAAGGGCTCTTAATCATTGGACGAGGAAAGCACACAGCCACAACGGTAACACTAGATCCAACCCCTGAACTTATAATGCCGGCGCACAAAAACACCTATACCCTCCAGAGTTAAATCTGCGATAACGGGGTATTCTATAACTCTGTATAAGTGCACTACTACTACAGGCTGATGATCTCTGATACAGCCTGATCACAACAACATACAATTACGGTATTAAGGTATACTAGGAAAAGATAGAGATCTTAATTAAATCACTGCAATGATTTAATGCAAACTAGAAGAAGGTATATTTAAAGTTACTCTAAACAATAATGAACTGTCACTCCTATACTAAAGAAAGTGAACGAAAGTCCCAAAGCATCGAGCAGGAATCTTCTGAAGAAAGTCTGATGCTGGGGTAAGATGATCGTATCGGATTTTGAACTGTAGTATAAAGCAGGAGCAGGATATGACAATTGTAAGGACATATAGGGTTAACTGGCACGGGAATAATAATAACTGCGCAATAGTAGGAACTCAAACAGCAAAAGAAGTACTTTCTCATCAACGAAACAGCCTACTAGGGTTGTGTAACTCAACAACAACCTAGACTAATAAATGCCGTGAATAATAATGCATACATAACAGAAAGAGTTTATAATCTAAATCTGGTGTCTGCTAGGCGAATAAAGTCTAGCTGGGATGTAGTAGGCTAGGAAACAATGGCTGAGCAAGCGGCTCGTAGCCTAGCAAAGTCCTTAAGGCTGTGCGGCCAAATTACGTTAATTGACGGGGTGCTCTCGAGAGATCCAGATCGCTAGTATCTGGTTCTCTCCTGGCGACCCTCTCAAAATCAAAGCAAACGAGTTAGCACAGTGTTGGGTGGCAGAGGCAAAAGCCCTCACTCGCAACACAGTGCTAAACTCACAAGGTACACAGTCAGAAAGACCACCTAGGCTTCCCACGTCTCCGTTGCGATTGTACAGGTTCAACAAAACCTAGTACACATGGAAATCACAACACCAGTAGCCCTATCCCAGTCTAGTATTAAATCCCCCAGCAGACCACCACGATACAGGAAGGGAGACACCGTGACTGTGTCAAACCTCTACAGACAAAAATGGCAACCCTTCCAAAATGCCTAACTAAACATGTGTTATCTGAGAGCTTCAGCATATAATACGATGGCCGATATATGAAATCGTGCAGAACCAAAGGGAAGTTATGATATTAAATAGAGTAGAAGAATGAGAGGTAAGAAGTTGAGAGAGAGAGAAAGTGCTCTATAGGTAAGTCGGGAGACAGGGGGGCAAGGGACATGTGAAGGGTATGCTAGTCAGGAAAGCTCTGAGGAAGGAACTCCTCGGGACCCCTCCAGAATCACACACAAAGGCATGGTGGTCAGCCAATCACAGGCCGCTACGTCACCAGGCAGCAGGGCTGCAGAAGGCGCCAGGAACCACCAGCCAATCAAGAGGCGCGAGACTGCACGCGCGCGAGCCTACAAAGCGAGGGGGGAGGCAGCACATGTATACGCACGCACACACTACCACCCCATTGCCTATAATTATTATTCTCTCTCCTTAACTATATACAATGCATCCTATGTTCAACTCATGATATAAAATGCTTCCCGTTGTCACAGACGAAAACAAAGACCTCCACGGGACTGTCTGTAACAACACGAACACTATTAAAGAAAGAACAACATTGTAGACAGACTGTAGCCAAATACCTTGCCCCGGCGAGTGCTAGCGAGTGGCCAAGCGAGCGGCTGAGCCCACGTGGCGTTCTGCTGAGCTGCAGGCGTCACACTATCTATCGATAACTTTAAAGGTGTAATATATCCATCATATCAAAGACTCACCCTAAGGGTCATAAAGTAAATTAGTCTTATTTTTGTCTCCCGAATTTGCCATTCAATTTATGAAAAGGGTTACTGAATCACCCTGTATATAAATAGTAGGCTACTGTTGTCACTCGTGCTGATTTAATTGTGATCCCCATTTTGTTATTATCATTATTGTCCTACCTTTTCGTCCATATGCTACTACAACTAAATATATTGTGCTTCATTCCATGTATATAATCTAGTATTTTTTCAGCAACTTTACCTTTTTCTGTATAAAATACTTTATCTAATATAATACCTTTGTTATATGTGTAGATTACTCAACGTCTATATCTTGTATTGGTATTGTTCCTTACATTTAAATTTGTTTCACTACCTGTATGGATTTTGGTCATAATTATGTTCCCCATGGTGTTTATTAACTTGTAAATAAACAAACACACACACACACACACACACACACACACACACACACTGTGAATAATACATTTCCTCATATTACTTGCACTGCTTAATTGGTGAGGAGTAAATAAAGACATACCAGTACGCAATTATCTCTCATGAAGGAATGTGCGAGACAACCACAGCAATCATCCCAGTGACTGTCTCTCGAGTAATTTATGTTTCTGCAGCTCTACCCATACACGTCATACACTAATAAATACACATCCCTTCAGCAACAACATTATCAAAAGTGAGGAACACATCTTTTGTCTCATATGTACGTGTTTATAAATATATTTTCTCTCGATGTTACGTATTTACTATTCGGGTCGACCACTGCAACACAATACAATGCTAAGGGAATCTCTCCACTACCGTTTATCACTTTTCTCTGTATTTATGAATAATATTCTACTGTATACGCAATCAAGTAATTCCAACCTCACACTCCACAAAAACTAAGAACATAAAATTGAGGGTATATGTCTTACATTCAAGATAACCGATCAGTTGGATGGCATATAATACAACGTAAGTAGATTACGCTATTTATTTATATTATTTACATCTGTAAATTGTGTAGCATCAGACGGCCAACCCCGCTACACTGGTCATCTGAGAAGTGGCTGCTTCACACAACACGGGACTTGTTCAGCTGATTAGGTGTTTTCGTCTTCAGATTGATGGTTCTTGAACCATAACAAACATCTGTAATGATACAAATTCCAGCAATCATGGATCAGCTATTTACCGAGATGATGTTTATGGAATCTTTATTAAGTCAGCCATGATAGGACTATATACTTGTATGTGAATATACGATATACTGTATACTCGTAGATACGCTCTACTTATGACTAAGCACTTCACCTTACCTTTGGGAAAGAAGTGATATATGAATCTCTTTTGTTTCCGCTTGTATTTTCCACAAACAACACAGCTGTGACCGTGTTGTTTTGATGCAATGTTTCTATCTGCCACCACGCCATCTGGCAGCTCCCAGTGACATTGTAATAAGTGCAGACGATGTACCATCGATGGCAGAGTCATCTTCAGGGGTGCTTGGTCAAAACTAGGGATCAATTGGGAGCTCGTTTAAGACCTTTCTCCTTATTAGATTATTCTTGCGTGCAGTGGTGCCAACAACTAGGAGTATTGCCAACGAGGATGAAAACCATGAGGGGCAAGCGTGCGAGAAGAGTGATACCTGGAAGAGAACCGAAGAGTAGCCAAGTGGCATTTTCAGATGCCTTATTTTCTCATTTTCGTTGTTGTTGTTGTTGCCGAGCTCACGCCGCGTTCATACACATGATGGCGTTAGTGTCGACCTGCATCGTCTGCATGTCATCGGCTTAGCTTCTTTATAATTCAGCTATGCATAACTTTTGAGCTTCAAATGCACACACATGAGTTTGGATTTTGAATTAAGATAAATATTATAATCTATCTATCTATCTATTGCCTGACGCCGTGATCCCCGAAGGGGTGGCCACGAACGAACCGCCCCCATGCACCTCTGTCCCCAGTCAGTCGACGCCCCTCCCCCCAACCAGCACCGCCTTCGTTCATGTACTTCCTCACTCCATCCTTCCACCTCATATTCGGTCTACCTCTCCCCCTCTGTCCCTCCACCTCGCTCTCGTACACCCTCTTAGTCATTCTCTCGCTTTCCATACGTTCCATATGGCCGAACCATCTCAAGTTGTTCCTTTTCACACTTTCCAGCACATCTACCTCCACACCACACCTCCTTCTTACTTCCTCATTAGTCTGTCTATCCCTCCATGTAACTCCGCACGCACTCCTTAAGTAATTCATTTCCACTGCTCTCACTCTTGGTCTGAGTCTCTCAACCAACGTCCATGCTTCGCTTCCGTAAGTCAGTGTCGGGATTACCACACTGTCATGCAAGGACTTCTTCACTTCCATACTGACCACCCTATTTCTTGTTACTGCTTTTAGCGTTCCTACAACCCTCTTCCCCTGTTGTACCCTCTCCCGCACCTCTTCATCCATACATCTTTACTCAACACATAATATTATAATAATATTGATAAATGATGTTGGGTGATGAAAAATATAATGCTGACATATAACAACAATTCAATTCGGCGGATGGACTCACAGAGGTAAGGCTTATGTTAGTAGTTAGTTATTTTATCCTTAATCTCGCCTGAAAAAGGGATTAATGCTTGTCCTTATATCTCACCGAAAACCAAGACTCTCTCTTATTTATATATATATATATATATATATATATATATATATATATATAATATATATATATACATACTGGTATATATATTAGAGATGAAACAAATATAAATTTTCCATATTTACGAATGTGAATGCAAATTTTTAATTGTAAAATTCGCGAATGCGAATGCGAATTGCGAATTGCGAATATTTAAATACAATAGACAAAATCTGGTACTAAATACGAAATAAGTGAGGAAATATGATGGAATATTCTTTATTGACATGCTATTACAATGGATATGTCTGAAATGGCAATATTGTGAAGGTTCAACTGTCCAGGTCCAGCACACGTTCGTTTACCGGGCAGTGATGCCGTTTTAGCTGTTTTTCCTCTAAATCTAGGATATCTAAACAGCAAACTATCTTAAGATTTTTTTTAATTTTCTTTACTATTAACTTAATTTCGTATCAACCACCAATCACATCAACAAATATGAAAGTTAGTATATAACGTCAATAATATTTGTCCCTGTTGGGCTTTCCAAACTAATGGTATATATGGAATATATCGCAGTTTAAAGGTCTGGAGATATCAGAGAAATTAGTTTAGCAGTAGTGTAATCATCTCCAACACTCCGCACCAGTAGTTGTTCACACTGCATCGCGGTGAAAGTGGTCCTGGCTTCTTCAGCACGTTGGATTAATCTTTGGCTAGACAAAATTGGTGATAAAGAGAAGATGAACTCTTCAGAAAGTGGCAGTATTGATGAAAGTACACGGTTATAGCAGGGAGTGTGACATTACTCGAGAGACAGTATAAATGAAAAACACTTATTTTTTAAATCTAGAAATTATTTTTGAAATCTAGAGATTAAAATAAAAATATAAGGTAAGTTATGTATTTAGTGTATTTAATACGTTTTTGAATACTTTGGTACTTATCACTGGTTCGATATGGTACTATTAAATAAAGTTAATTGGCAACACTGCTCAGTCCTCCTTCATTCCACTCGAGCGCCCCAACGCACATCTACGCTTTTATTTATCCGTTTGTGTTAACTTTAAAATTAAATACATATTTATTTTTATTTTCCATTGGTTTCGTGAAAATATTCGCATATTCGCAAATAGCTACGAATGGAAATGCGAATGCGAATACTTAAAAACGTAGCGAATATTCGCACATGCGAATGCGGAAGCGAATATTCGGTCATCTCTAATGTTATATATATATATATATATATATATATATATATATATATATATATATATATATATATGTCATTTTTCTGGTATCTCACTGCCCTGTATTAACTCCCAAAAAGCGGGCATGCTTGTTTATATCAGTCGTGTTGGGCGGGTATATTTACCGAGAACGAGCTTCATTCCATGTTCTTTTTCATGCACAAATAAGAGCCTGAGTGTAATACAATTATATATCTGTGAAAGGGCGATAATAGAGCTTTCCAATGACACCTGATTCATCCTTGTATGACCACTGGATCTCTTGCAACGATCGTGTAACCGGAGGCGAAAATACCCTAAAATGAGGAATTTTTCCTGATTTTATCCTTGTTGAGTAGGGAGGTTTTGAGGAGACAGTATGTGTCAGTGACCGCCACATGGTGGTGGCGAACGGTCCGTGGCCGCCTATCATCCCCCCAACGCTCTCTCTCTCATAGCTCATAATTCCCTCAAAATGGCACCCATCATATGACGGGCGCCGCAGGGCTTGCCAATATTCTTTTTCCCGTCATATGACGGGCACCGCGGTTTGAGGGTTAAGATTATCCATGTTTATTCACACTATTGACGGATGTAAACCAACTCAACCCTATACAATTTCAATAATGTTACTGGCGGCTTTATATGAATATGTTATTTCATTGGTCACTACAATACTTAGGCATACTTTGTCAGTCCGAAATTACGTTTCCGCTGTTAATTTTGAATATCCTGAAGGCGAATAAACATTTCTAATTGATGTTAATGTTTTCACTCATCTTAGTCATTTATGAATATACAATGTTTTTGTAAATGCCATATTCAAATGCTGAGCAACGCTTGATAATCATATAACTGCGAACATTTACAGTAGTTTTGACCAAACTATAGGCCTAGTATCGTATATATCATTGTACAGTAATGGACTTAGTAGAGGTAATGAAACAATTAAGTTGGTAAATATATCCACAAGGAACAAACATTGGTACTATTATTTGGTATGTTGTATAACGGTGGCAATTCTGACATTAGTACAGCATGTATGCCGGGGTTGCATAGCCTACACGGTCAATATTAAATACAGTAACTGTGTGAAGTATAAAGATAAATCCCCAGATTTTGTTCAGCAATATTAGTACCGCATCCATAAATTAGATGGTGTTGGTTGCAGCCTCAAATCGATGCCAGACACCGTTATCTATGGAACAATTTGTTTTAATGGAAGGCATCTTAAGTTTCCTATCTCCCTTCTACTGTCTCTGGTAGGATCAAATGCTTTCATTAGTTTCTTCAAGTGCATTGGGGTTTGTAACGGAGGATTAATGTTAATAACACCCCGGGGTGTTCCTTAATTGCCTCCCAAGTCATGCTAGCGGCTCCAGCTCGATATTAGTAGAGAACAAGGCTCCAGTATTTGTGACGGGTGACATTCGTCACTGGTACGCACTGTAAGACAATCTATACAGTCAGAATGAATATACTTTTATTTCATAGAGGTTGGGTTAAACAAAAAAGGGGGGGAGGGAGGAGGTTGGAGACATAGTTAAGATTTAGTAGTATACATTATATTTCAAATACGATCTTTATTGTAAATTTCCCAGTAGAAATGTTCTTACTCTACTGGTGGACTTTCTTCCCAGCTATCTTTCATGCCGACTCTTGGTCGGAAGGACTATGGATGGGTGAGTGTTGAGAGAGCTTTACCTTCCACTTACTATCAAACTTTTGCTAGAATTAAGTCCAGACTGCCTAGTAGGGGCCGCAAGGTCTTTGCCGTTTGTGTATCTATGTAACTCCATATTTCTGCTTTGTGTTCGCTCTCTTTGTGTTTCTGTATATTCCATTATATTATATTTCTGCTTTTAACATTTTAAATCATCTTCTTCACTAATATTACATTTACATTTTTGCCTGCAAAGTAATTTTGTATTTGTGTGCATCACTCCCTCTCCTCTTCCCCCTTTCATTTCGTCACCTTTGTGTTTGTGCTCAGCCTTTTTAACGCCAGACCTTCCCATCTTGTGAGATGCAAATCATCTTCGATTGTGTCTTTGGCTGGATATAATTGGAAAGAGAGTGAGAGTAGTGAGAGTGAAACTCACAAGCAGTGGTGAGGTTATCACTATAAACATATACAGTACATTAAACACACGTTTAACGATACCAATACATTGTTATAATCCAAAACATATAATATTCAGACCAAAACTAGCCTGAACTTGCTTACCTAACATAGTATAAGCAAATTCAATGTAACTAAACTAACCAAATTAGTACACAATGTCATGAATGTGTAGTGAAACCTCTATGTGAAGGTAGAAATAATCCATGAAGAAGGACATACATAATAACATTTAATACATTCCTTCCTTCACTCTGCAGGTAATCCCAAGCCCCTCTGCTTACACCCAGCAGCATTACAGTTCCGACAACATCAACTACAACATCAGCAGCTAATGTTATACCAATAACAATTGCATCTAAATATTAACCTTGCATGTCTCTGCTCCAACTCCAACCTTATCCGTCGTATCCCACGAGACAGTAATAGAAAATAATATAAATAACACAGAAATTCAAACATCTCCCCGGTGAATGCAAATGTTAGGGGATTCCAAATAAATGCGGGAGAACAAAACCTGGGATTGTTATTACTAGAGACATATGATGATATCATACTCCAGAATCATGGAATATATTATTAAGAGATACAGTTCGTGGTATAAGCATGGGCACCTGGACTAGGTAGAGGCATATTGCTGTGTTATCGCTGCCACCTCTAGAAATCCCTATACATTTAAATAATATGTACAAAGCGTTATGTTTTTAGTATATTATACTTATACATAATGGGTACAGTTTGATAGTCACTAGCGACCTTAACCACTACCTTAAACACAACACATTTCATCACTTGTTGGAGGCGTAAGGGACT
>JBAKBP010038618.1:0-15956 GCA_037953745.1 Lithodes maja
ATATACTATCAAAAGTAAAATGCAATAAATTAGAAGTAAAATAAGAATCGAAGGTGTAATATCTATCACATTTAAGACTTTGGCTAACACATACCCTTTATAAAGTGGATAAAATCGTTTAGTAATATCCATAATACATTTAAAGAGTGCGTCCTGGTATTCTGAATTGCATAAATGGACACACACACACACACGGACACACCCACACATTGCTTGTACTCGCTAGGAAAATGAAACTCACACACACACATGAACAAATATTGCTGATAAGCCAGTCCATATCGGTGGGTATCGATGGGTTCTGTTCAATTGGTCGTTGTCCCAGTTAGTTTTTGTTACAATGTGGCATAGTGGAGTATCGAGTGGATTCCAAATGTGTCGATCAGTTTTCTTATACCCTCAGTTGTCCCAGTTTGGTCAAGGTGGTGTCACACGAGCGCATTTCCCGGCAAGTTTTCTCATAAAAATTTAAATCGCTCGTGTGACCGTCAGACCTCGGTGTTGCAGCAAATTATTTATTATATATTAATTAGTGGCCCCTCCATCATTGACGATATGCCTTATACAGTAATGGCACTCTTCAAACTCATGCTTCAGCTGTTTGAACCAACCGCCTCAGAGTGTTAAAGAGATCTACATCGTAAGCGTACGCTCATTCTCTTACGGAATCGTCATTATGATCGGGAGGTCACTACGAAAAAACATCGTAAAAAATTAATAAAAGAAAAATTAATTAGAACTACTAAAAGCAATGCTTCCCATCGTGTGGATGTTGAAAGCGTGGGTGTGCCCGCAGACGCTGCTGTGCCTAGCGCCATTCGTCCTTCGCACTCAGGGTCCCGTTGCTGACGGACGTGCGTTTGCCGACCTCTCTTCATTCTGCATTCTACGGTCTCTACTAGTGAGTCTTTTGCTCATGTATATTATCTGAGATGTTCTAGAATAGGGCTTAGATTAGATAGGTCGGGTGTCCCCATTGGCATGGCCCCAAGGAGTGTGTTGTTATAAGGGAGATTAGGCTGGCGTCCCCTCGTTCGCCTGTGAACTTGGCCGCCATATTTTTTTGTATTTTTTGCTATTAGGTTAGCCTAACTAGTTATTTAGGAGTCTTATTGATTCAGGGCACCGCTTTTCGGCTACCTTTCTGGTAGGCTAAGCTTTTTTGTGTTCATCGGCAGACTCTATAGTTTAAGAGCTGCTTCACATGGTGAAGAGCTTTCTATAGTTTTCTGCGTCGTCCCTTCCATGCGAGCTGTTCGTCGTGATGAGGTTGGCTACTGGTTTCTTCCTGGAGGTAAGAGTATTGCTGTATCGTCGTGCTGCTTGCCCTAGGCCTCGTGGCCAGCCTCGATGTAGGGGTGTTTTATGGTTAGGTTGCATTATTATTATTAATTGTTAATTTAAATAATTGTAGCCATAGGATGTACCTTCACTTTCATGACTAATTTATTACTAATGAAAGAAAGGTGTCAGGAGACGTCCTGGCAATTATAAATATGTAGGTGTTGTGTTGGGCTATCTTGTTGCAAACGAATTAGAAAACACAAAGGCTTTGGTTCAACTCTTCCGGCGGAAAATAGCCGAGTGCTATGTTTACCGGAGGATCTCTGCGGCGGGCTAAAGTAACGATCCAAGTAACCCATTCATGGTCGACCGCCAGAACTATAATTCCCGGCGGAAGGGGAAGGCTTCTAAACGAGATTTCAGCTCAGCAGGAATGACTCGCCTATATTAAAAATATCCTTACGCGGCGGGGAAGACTTTTAATCCGTTGTCACGGCGGAAGGGTCAATCAATCCGTCAGCGGGACGGGTGAGTTTAGTTAATGGAGCTCCGTCAGTGAGGCGGAGAAATAATGTTAACAATACATTCAATAGGAATGAAAACATAGATATAGGCCAATGATAATGATTAACATGGATAAGTAGTCTTTCTTAATACCTTTAAGAGAAAACCGGAGAGTGGTTTTCCAGAAGGGTACGAAGGAAAATTAGAGTACTGTAGTAGTGTACTAGATCTAATTTTTCTGGCGTATTCGAGATACACTCACCCATACTAAAAGCTGCTCAGGGGTGGGGCCTTCCTTCCCCTACTCCACCCTGGGCAGGTGGAAGGAGGGAGTCCAAGTCTACCCACCTTCCACAATGTACTTGAATAAACTAATGAAAGCATATGGTCCTCCCAGGATTCGAACTTGCGAAACCACATCCAGAACATAAGCATCTAAACCATTACACCACCAACACAGTTAAAGGTTGAGTACACGATCACGATAAATATCCATTTTCGAATTTTGGATATCAATCTAATCATGTACTTAGACACAACTGCATTATGGAAAGCCTAATGTTTTAGTGAGAAAAAAGAACAATGAATGGGGCCAAAATCACTAAGGACCTGCCTCACTAGACATTAGTTCCTGAACCTAAATAAATTAGTGTACACACCGTTCTTAACATTAATCATCCATTAGACCCTTATTCTTCAACAATACAAAAATCAATCCTTCATCTTCTCTCAATATTCTTGGTGTCTCTTTTTCTTCTGCTCTCACTTGGAAGGACCATATTACTAGTCTTGCTAAGGCAGCCTCCCAGAAGCTGGGTGTGCTCAACCGCCTCAAGGGGTTCTTTACACCTGCGCAGCTTCTTGCTCTGTACAGGGGCACAGTGCGTCCTTGTATTGAGTATTGTTCACATGTGTGGGGAGGATCCTCTCACATCGCACTCCTAGAAAAAGTAGAAAGGAAAGCCTTTCGTATCATTAACTCCTGTCCACTCACCAACTCTCTGCAATCTCTCTCTCTTCGCCGCAATGTTGCATCTCTCTCGTAAATCTATTGCTACTACAATAATCAGTGTTCCTCAGAGCATTACCAGTGTATACCACCTCCTCTACGTAGGGTACGTAGTACCTGCCTTGCAACACAATCCCACCCCTACTCTGTGCAACTCTCCAACCCAAGAGTGAAACGCTATTTTCAGACTTTCTTCTATTCAACTGCTGAGCTCTGGAACTCTCTCCCAGAATCAGTCTTTCCCTCATCCTATGACTTAAATTGCTTCAAACTCTGTGTGTCCAGGCATTTTTGCTCGAACGTCCCTTGATTTTGGCCCTGTCACTCTTTCAAATCTGGGGGAGGCACTCGCTGCAGGCAGTTATGCCTTCTGTCTCCCTCATTCACATAGAAAACAATTACAAACCCCAATGTACTTGAATAAACTAATGAAAGCATATGGTCCTCCCGGGATTCGAACTCGGGACACCACACCCATAACATAAGCATCTAAACCATTATACCTCCAACACAGGTAAAGATTGAGTACACGATCACGATTAATATCCATTTTCGAATGTTGGATATCAATCTAATAATGTACTTAGACCCAACTAGGGGAGGTGTGGCAGAGTGGTCTTGCCACGGGCCTGGTAATCCAAAGGTCCCGGGTTCAAATCCCGATGTATCAATGGGAAGATATTATTGGGATGGAATTTGTGCTGTACCTAGTATCAGTGCATTACCACAAAGTCCACCGAAACGCTAATAAAATACCCTCATTGTTCCCTGATTAAATAGCACTGTATGAATATTCCCATATTCAAAATATGCTATAGGGGTGCAATGCCTGGTGAGTTAGCTGCTCAACAGGTGGCGTTGTGTGTGTGTGTAAGAGTGAGAGTCCGAGTGTAGGGGGTGAGACAGTGAAGCACGGGAACGAGGTGGCTTCAGAGATGGGGTCGCTTCGGACCATGAGTGAGCACCGTGCCTCATGTGAAGGCAAGATGGCAGGTGCTCGTTGTACTCTACGTGCTTCACATACCTCACTCCCTAGACTGGAACAAGACCTCACAGGCTTCACTGTGAATGTCCAGGCTCTCAGCCTATGCCCGAGAGGGAGTAAGTTGGAAGATAGAAAAAAAAAAAAAAAAAAAAAAAAATATGGAAAGCCTAATGTTTTAGTGAGAGGAAAGAACAATGAATGGGGCCAAGTTCACTAAGGACTGGCCTCACTAGACATTAGCTCATGAACCTACAGTATATACATTACGTAACGTTCAACTGAAGGTTACGGAAACGTCCCGAAATATGTAACGTTCAACTCAAGGTTATGGAATCGTCCAACTTAACTCTAAGGATAGGATGCGTAACACTGCATTAATTCATATTTTTTCATCAACCAACTTTACTTCTAAACTCAATTAATGAAATCAACAAATACATGTGGCACCCAGAATACGTAGCATTGATACTGTTCATATTAAGGGGAGGTTTCTAGTTTGTTCCTACTCCTCCAGCAATCTTAAAATGTCACCCCGTTGACCCCCTTTCAAGATAAATTTGTACATTTTTCGGTAGAAAAATGTCCCGGCCGAAGGCCGATTACTCTTAAATTACAGGCTCGCTATCGCTCGCCAGGATAAAATCGACACCTAAATGGCACGAAAGGTCTTAAAATTGACAGAATGGGGCGGAAATTCTTAAAAATTACCAAACTAATGGGGAAAACGTCTTAAAATCTCAAAAGCAATGGGGCTAAACATGAGGGAGAAAGGGGTAAAAAAAAAAGACCCTCAAGTGGATATCTCCCCGTGGAGTATGGACAACAATCGCTTACCTGACCCCTCAGCCCTGAGTCAGAACTTACAACTCTCACCCTTCTTTTATCCATCTACAGTTTATAATACCTCCCACACCTAAACTAGTTTAGTTAATCTATATTATATCCCATAGCCAGAACTTACAACTACGGCACCTACCTTATCCATATGCAGTTAAAAATTACCTCCCACACTCAGCCGGTTCGGTCTCTGGATTTGGCCCACTTCAACCATACCCAATTTGGCTCAATTTCACTGCTCAGAATAGTATAGACTACTTGAATTACACTTCTGAACCCGGACACTAAAAGACTCATTAAGGGGAGATTTGTATTTATTTGTTCATACATTATTTTATATATATATTAATTTCTTTAATTTGCTCCTAAGACCTCAAACAAACTTTTGGGGTTTGTACTTTTGGGGCTGAGGGCCGGTTCTTCCTAAAAAGCAGGCTCGCTATTGTTTGCCAGAAAATAATCAACACCTAAATGGCATGAAAAGTCTTAAAATTGACAAAGAAATAGGGCGAAAGGTCTTAAAATAGTTAATGTAATAGGATGAACGTCTTAAAATCTCAAAATTATTGGGACAGGGTCAAGGAAACAATCCCCTTAACCCCTTCTGTACCGGCGACATCTTTAATATTTTTGTTGAGCTCTATTTGACGATTTTATGAAGCTTGGAAGAGATATATAGGCCTACCGTAGTAGTTAAAAGAATTAATTCAGATAGTCTGTCGCCTTATAATTGGTAGCCGCACTTCCTAAACTAAATACATTCCTATAATTGCTGGAATATAATTAAAAGGACGTCACCGGTACTGAATGGGTTAAGTTACGGCGAGGGGGAGAGTCATAACACACCCATGAATAAACAGCTTTTTTCATTCTCCGCCTTATCCTAACTGCACCGTTCTTTAAAACTAGGCTAGCATAAGGACAACTAAAATGGCTACACTCTTAAAAGCCTACACTCCTTGACGGTCACAACCAAAAAGGCCACACTCCGAAATGGCCACACACCTTAAAAGTCACAAACAAAATGGCTACACTCCACAATGGCCAGTCTCTCAAACATCCATGGCCAACACCAAACCGGCCACTCTCTAAATCGCTTACACTCCCTTAATTCAGTTGTTTGTCTAGCATCGAATGTACGGTACAGTTCAAAGGAGTACAAAGTACAAAGGATATCAAGCAACAACAGGTCTAGCGATCCCTCTAAGCTGCTTCTCCTCCAAAACACTGAGGATCAAGTGTCCAAACAGTGGTTTAGAAAGGGTAAGGGAAAATTGGAAAAGGAGAACTGCCCTGGAACTAATGTCCGTGACAGGATTAGGAAATGTTAGTAGGGGACAGTTGGGTTAGTAACATAACACAGTGTAACATCTTAGTAATTTGTAAACGCAATAATCCTTGATGGATCTGAGGGGAAAACAAAATAGTTAGTCATTTACAAGTGCAGTCTATCACGGGTTTGAGGCAAGATGTTTGTCTACGCGAAGTTTAAAAGAATCAACGGTGCTGCAGTTCTGAACGTCTCTCGGGTAAGCCCATTCCATAAGTTGACAATTCAATTGAAGAAGACATTCTAAGACTCGTGTCCGCTTCCCCGCGTGTAATTATAATGGTCGATAATGGAGTACTTACTACAGTTCATATTGTCGATGTCTTTGATTATTTTAAACACTTTAATTAAGTCACCTCTTAATCTGCGTTGGGTTAAAGCAAATAGATTTAATTCACTAAGACGCCACTCGTATGTTTTTTTTTTTAGGCTAGGCATCATTTTGGTAACCCTACGTTGAACTCGTTCTACCTTTCTTATATTTGTTTGGTAGTAAGGGCACCAGGATTGAACGCAATATTCCAGAAGAGGGCGGACTAAGGATTTGTAAAGAGTTAGGATTGCATCTTCCGATTTGTGCTCAAATGACCTGCCTAAAAAGCCAATTATTTTGTTTGCCTCCTTAACAATTTATGTACATTGTTGACTGGGCTTTTAGGTTACTCGATATTGTTACTCCCAAATCAGTTGATCTGCCTACACTCTTAAGCTGGTGCCATTCATCGAATAGTTTGGTTTCTCATTTCGGTTTCCGATATGTAGTACTTTACGTGTATCCGCATTGAAACTCATTTGACAAATTTGAGCCCAACATGACAACTTATCTAGATTGTGTTGCATATCTTCAACTTGTTCTTTTGAGAGTACACTATTTGCAATTTTTGTATCGTCAGCAAAGTTCGAGATTGTACAGGTGAGGCCCTCATCTATGTCGTTGATGTAAAGTAGGAAAAGAATTGGCCCTAGTACCGATCCCTGGGGTACCCCACTACTTATATTGATCCATCTGGATGACTTACAGTTCATGAATATTCTTTGTTTTCTGTAATTGAGCCAATTTCTCTCCATTTTAACACACCATCTTGTATTCCATGTGCTTTCAGTTTTAGCAGTAAACGTTTGTGGGGAACATTGTCAAAGGCCTTTTGAAAATCAAGGTATATAATATCTACAGTTTTACTCTCATCATATAGGTTAAGAATAACGTGGAGGAAGTCTAAGAGGTTTGCTAAGCAGGAGCGTTTTTTACGAAAGCCGTGTTGAGTATCTTTGAGTATGTTGTTTTCCTCTAAGTTAATTACGAGTCTGTCTCTTATGAGTGTTTCTAGCATTGTACATACAACTGAGGTTAAGCTAATTGGACAATATTTACTGGGTAAGTATTTGCTGCCTTTTTTAAATATTGGTGTTACGTTGCCAAGTTTGCACTGGTCAGGCAAAGTCCCAGTCTGCCAGGATTTATTGAATAGCAATGTCAGTGGTTTAGAGAGTTCATCCTTTGCTTCCTTTAGAACTCTAGGTGATATTGTATCAGGCCCAGGCGATTTATTTACCTTGAGTTTATCTAGACATTTCAATACTTCTCTCTCTGTAATTGTGATATTGCTTAGAACGTCAGAATTATCTATCTGAACCGACGATGCTGTAGGGATATTACTAAGGTTTTTTGTTGTAAAAACTGATGGAAAGAAGGTACTGAGGATATTACTAATTTGTTCTTCATTTTTGGTGTATTCTCCATTTTCATTGACAAACCGGCCAATAGTTGTTGTTGTTGTCGTTCCCTTGGCTGCCTGGCCGAACAGCCCCAAGTCCCTAAGGAAGGCCATGGCCACGATTGGGCTTTCCCCTAGGGCTCTCAAGGAGTGTAGATTATGTTGTTGGCGTAAATGATTGTGTAGAATGCAGTCGTCTATGATGTATTAATAGTATGGGTTGCTGTGTTGCATCCTGGGCAGGTGTCGACGACAGAGATATCCAGTCTCTTCTGATAGTTCAGAAGAGCTGGATGGTGCCCACATCTCAGCCTGGCCAGGTGGACTCTGTCCTCACGAGGAAGGGAGGATTCAGAAGGATGGATATCGGGAGGTCTTGCCTGCAGCTGCGTATTGTCAATGAGTGATTGGATGGAATGGCGAGAGATATGAGTATGGATGTGCTTCTGGAAGCTGGTTTGGGGTGGGCAGGGAGGGAAAGATGACAGTATTTATGTGTGATACCGTGTGCTGGGTGTTGTTTTGATATTCTTTGGTGTCTGTGGGTGTGCTGCTATGTAATGTAGTGATGTAGATGATCTGTAGGTGAAGTAGCTGTTTAGTCTGTGATGATTTTTAGGGCTTTATTTTGAATAGTCTGCAAGGTCTTGTAATGTATGTCAGCTAGGTTAGAAGCCCAGGCAGGGCTTGCATATTCCATCACTGATCTTTGTATACTGTGGCGGTAAATTTTTTGTTGTGTCCAAATGTTGCGTGTGCAAGTGACCTAAGGGCGTTACGTCTGGGTGTCAGATTATTTGTTTATGTCTGTGATATGTTATTTGAATGTTATTAGAGTATCATGTGTTACTCCTAGGATTTTGGGTGCGTGTGTGTGTGTTAGGGGGGTGTTGTTTATGGTGAGTTGCGGGGTGTATTTGTATTAGGCTGTTCAGCTTGTGAGAAGGGTTGCGAGTTCTCGACGATCTCGATTTATAATGTGTAGGGCGCTGGACTTGCGCATATCACACATGAGATAGTTGAAGTAACTCGTTTCTTATTTCTGATGTAACTGTAAAATTCTTCAAGGTTTGTTTTACTTTGATTCGCAACATATAACTTCAGGGTCTTTTTACTTCGTTTAATTAACTTTTTGGCTTTGAGTCGTAGTTCTATAAATTTTCACTCATTCTTCGTAATCTTGTGAAGATTTGTATTCATCATGAGCGATTTATTTAGCATGCAAACAGTCTGAAATCTCTATTCCACCATTTAGGCTTATCATTATGGTCTGTACGTCGTATTTTCGATGGTATGCAATCTTGCACAGCTTTTAAATAAGTGGTTGCGAAAAATTCCCATGATGTATTTACAGTATGTTGTTATTGTTAATTAGAAAGTTCCAGTCAGTTTCTTTAAACATTGCTCTAAGTTTAAGAAAGCTTGCTTTCTTGAAATTAGGGACTTTCTCGATGCTGTTATTTGGTTCGTTACTAGTAAATTTTAAGCTGAAATTTATCGTACGATGGTCGCAGTTACTGAATTCATCACCGACATTCAAATTCTCTATGAATTCTTCTTTTGTTGAAAATACAAGGTCAAGGACATTATTTCCACAGATCGGAGATCTAACAAATTGATAGAGCGAACTCTCTTGCAAGTTTGCATACAGGTCTTGTCCAGAGTGTGAAGTATGACTATCTCCCCACATGGTCACAGGTAAATTGAAGTCGCCAAAAACTACGGTATCTTGCGAGTTACTTACGTCTGCAATTTGCTCATTAATATCTCGGTCAGTTTGCACAGATTGAGCTGGAGGTCTGTATATTAATGCAATTATTATGTTTGCATAGAAAACCTTTAAAGTTGTGGCTTTAGAATTCAGAGAACGCTCTTTAATCACATTTTTGGGTTCTGGTTGGATCTACATTTATGTACCTGTCTTTTTCGGTCCCCGCTGTCCTTGATCCTCGTCCCTGGTGGTCCTCAGTTGGCTCTGCTTCTTTTCCGAATTTTGTTTACTGTGTCGTGAAGCAGGCAGCCAAATCTTGCTGCTCCCACCTGGTTCAGATGGACCCCTTCCGCTACAAACAGATGATCTTCACAGTAGAAGGCATCCCAGGTGTAGATGAATCCAACGTTTTCCTCCCTGCAGCCCCGCCAATGGGGAGCCACGTTGCAAGCGGTGGTGGGGCTTGAAGCATGGCGACCCTATCTTTCTAGGGTTCGAGTTTCATCGACCTCGTGGAACAAGTGCTCCCCCTTCATCACTGATAAGGGCTCTGTCACACTATGCCGATTTAAGTGCCGACGCTCCACGACTTAAGGAGTGGCGATACAAGGGGGAGACTACTGGCGAGTATCGTGGGTGATAGAGGGGCGGGACGCCCACGGCGGGCAGTATGGACGGGCATGCCGCCTAACGGCAACTGGAAGGGGTCGAGAGGCAACCATGCAAGACCTAAGGAAGATAAATGACGCCGCTGGGGCGGCGTCATGCGCCGTAGCACGCAAACTGGTTGGCGACAATGCTCCTGACGAGCGACGCCTATAGGAGGTAGGGCGGCGCCGATACATACTACGGCGGCGATGGACAGCCACCCTGTCACACTGGACCCCTACTCCGTCACACTTGATCTCGACCGAGGCAAACTGGTCCGTCGAAGGTGACGTTTGTGTGTGTGTGGTGGTGGTGGGGGGGGGGGGGGGGAGTTAAGCTTGAGATCTAGGGAGGAAACTAAAAACATAATAAAAAGATCCATAAATGAGCAAACAAATGCACCCATCTCCCCTTAATTAAGTGTTATTTTTGTTGAGTAATTGGTAAAACAAGGCCATCTATAGTTAACCCTTTCAGTACTGATGACGTCTTTCTCGTTATAGTCTGGCAACTATTAGGTTATTGTATTTTGCTTACAAAGGGCCTGTAGCAATCACAAGACCTCCATTCCTCTCATTTATCTCGCTTAACTCCCACAGACCGTTCTTAAGCTGCATAAAATCGTCTAAGTATTGCAGATCTATGACAAAACAGACGCCACCGCTAATGAAAGGGTTTATAGATAGTCACTCGTTGATGGGATCGGATCAAGGGGACAGTGGTGATTTTTGGGGTCTATTTATTTATATATTAATTTATTTTTTAGTTTCCTCGCTAGACCTCCATCAAGGTTAAAACAAAAACACCCCAAAAACCATCTATCAACGATGTCCCGTGCAAACGTTGCCAGGTCGCGGTATGCCCTCCATCTATGACGGCGCCTGGGCGTTACCAGGTTGCTGCCTGAAGGCGACCTACCTTATAAGCGGCGTCTGACACAGACAGGCTGGCACCCTTGTAACGTATGACGCATACCGGACGACGCCCGACGCTGCCAGCCTACTGTCCCTGTGCCGTCAATTTACTAGCCGCCGACTCAACTCATGAGAGTTGTGCATGTTGAACTTTTCCTGAGGCCCCTGATGACCTCTCCCGACGGCTCTCTTGAGTAGGCGCCCTCCCACGTCGCGCGGCAATGTAGGCAAAGACCTGCTCCCGACCCTCAAGTCGTGGAGCGTCGGCACTTAAATCGGCATAGTGTGACAGAGCCTTAAGAGTGGTGCCTTGCAGTGATGTCGTACTCCTTAGCCCTGTCTTACTCTTGATGACTTGGCGTACCTTGGATTTCTGATTTGGCTATTCATTGGTTTTGTTGGAGGGAGTTTGTGGGTGGCTCCTGCTCATTCCCGTTGAACTGGGGTCGCATCTGTGGCCCCTTTACGCCAAGCCAGGGAGCTAGGTGTTGTGCCAAACTCGACAGACGGAGGCACCTTCATGACACCTTTCTTCCCTGGCGTATGCTCTGGCTGGATCCCTGGGGCAATTTTGTCTTGTCCCCTAAATGTGGCTCCGTGGTGGGTATGGGACCGGCTGCAGTGAATTTATAATTTTCGTATTATGGCTTCAAACGTCCCTTTAACTGTTGATGACTCTGGCGATCTTTCGGTTTCCCCTCTTGACCCTCCCCCTTCTCTGGTGGTGACTATGCAGCCTTTCCAGGCAGGCAGGACACAAAGACCTCCGTCAAGTAGCTCCCGTCGTCCTCCGAGAGCTGTTGGGTCCCTTCATGAGCCATGTTTAAGAGTTCCCTTTGCCAAGTTTGTGGTGGTTCGTGCCCCCGAAGGACTAGATATGCGTCAAAATGATATTTTCAAAACTAACAGAGATATAGTTCGTGCCTGTGGTTCTTCCCCGAAGGTGGTTTCGCAAGCTGATGGTAGCCTCCTAGTTGAGGTAGCAGATGAGGAGCAAAGTGCTCGCCTTCTGTCCACGACATCACTTGCGGGCCAGCCGGTTGGGTGTTCTCCGCATGGTACCCTCAATCACTCTCGCGGAGTGGTTTATGCGAAAGAGCTAGTGATGTATGACGAGGTGCCTCTCCAGGAAGAATTTGCTTCGCAACATGTACTCAAAGTCGAACGTATTAAGAAGAGGGTTGATGGTGAGCTTGTCCCCACACCGACCCTAATCCTCACCTTTGACCTCTTAGACCTTCCTGACCTTCTGGTGGCTGCCTGGTACTGCTACAGGGTTAAGCCTTATGTTCCGCAACCACGACGTTGTTTCCATTGCCAGCGCTTTGGACATATCGGGCGTTCCTGCCGACGACTTGCCCAGTTGTCGTCTGTGTGCGTCTCCTGTGGGGGTTCGGTACATGAGGGTATGAACTACCTGGGTCCGGTATCCTGTATGAATTGTGGTGGTGGACACACTGCTTCATCCAAGTCTTGTGATCGATATAGATTTGAACAGGAGGTATTGTGTCTACGTGCGAAAGAGAAACTGAGCTTTGCTGAAGCTAAAGATCGTGTGTCATCTATGTTTGTTCGACCTGGTGTTTCGTTTGCATCTCTCCTCACAAAGTCCAAGCCTGCTGCACCTATGGATAATGTTCCTTCTGTGAACCGTCACAAGTCTTCTGCTCCACGAACGGGCCTTCCTTCACGAGTCTCCTCCGATGCCAAGCGTCCTCCTGAGAAGTCTGAGAATCCTGTGGAACCTCCCTCGCCACCTGTACCCGAGGCTGACGGTCCCTCTGTCATTGTGCGACCTACTTCTGTGACAAGCTCTGTGGCAGGTCGTAATTCCAATTCTGCAAGTACTGGCGTGGAGATGGAGGTAGAGATTGCCAACCTCAAGCGGGTGAGAAGTAAGGAATCTTTGGTGGAGACCCCTCCTTCTAAGGTTCAAACAAGCGTGCCTCACAGGGGCTCTGAAAGTGCCCCTCCCTCGGGGTCTCGAGATGATTTGGCATCTACGTTGGTGGCTGATAAGGACAGCCTTTCTGGGGTTCCAGTTCCTGCACCGAGCTCCATTGTGAGAGGGGATGCGTCTTCGGACGCACAAACGGCTTCCTCACCAGCTCCCTCTGACCCAGCCTCCTGCAAACAGCGTCCGGTTGATTTGATTGAGGACGGTCATGGTCCGGGTGACCCTGTCGTGGCACCTGATCACTCGTTGAGGGCTGCGAACAAGGCAGGTGTGTCTCGACGGAGGGTCTATGTGCCTCGGTCGCGTACTGCTGCTAGGGCAGACGTTACTATGGATAGAGATTCCTCCAAACGTCGTGACGCTAAATTATCATCATCCTCTCGATTGGTTAGACCGGGACCCCCCACTGGGAAGAAGGGCTTTAAAACCCTTCCCAGCGAAAGTCCTACATTGGTATTTGTGCTTTTATTCATTTATATTTTTAATCTTTAATTAGTAACACCTCATGGCTACAACAATTTGTCTTCAATGGAATTGTCGTGGTGTATTGGCAAACTGGGAGGAATTACAATTACTTCTCTCAGATCTGAATCCATTGTGTGTCTATCTTCAGGAGACAATAGTGGGGCTTTGTCCGTTGCCTTCACCTAAGGGTTATTCGGTCTTCCATTCCGCTCTCCCCTGGTTGGTGGTCATAGCGGTAGGTTTGCCATTTTATGTCATTCCGATGTCCCATTCACCTCCTTTGCTGTACAGGGTTTCCTTCAGGTTGTAGCAGTACAGATGCACCTTGAAAGGTGTTTTACCATCTGTTGCCTGTACGTCCCACCTTCAGTCCCAATATTGCGATTTGATTTAGAGACCATTATCTGACGACTTCAGTCTCCTTTTATTTTACTTGGCGATTTTAATGGTCGCCATCCAATATGTGGTGATTCAGTTTACAATCCTCGGGGTGAGCTTCTGGCCTCCTTGGTTGGTGATCTGGATTTGGTTGTCTTGAACGATGGGAGACCAACCCATTTCCACGTTCAGACTGGCACTTTTTCTGTTCTTGACCTCACCATTACTTCTCCTGACTGTGCGCTTGATTTTTCCTGGGATGTTTTGGATGATCTGCATGGTAGTGACCATTATCCAGTGTTGGTCCAGTCCTCTCACTTTACTCCAACTACAGATGATACTTACTGTCTCTCTTCGGTGCTTGGAGGGGAGGCTGGTTCCCCTGGAGATGATGTGTTTTTATTTTTGAAAAAGGCTGCCCTCTTTCAGTTTTTTATGATTGCATTGATTTGACTTTGATATCTAATTTTACACATGTTGTTTTTCCGATTTGTTTTCTGCGAATAACATATTATGTTAGCTTGTTCGGCGCCATATGACCTTGTTGTTGCGGTGCCAAGATTTCTATCAATAAATTCAATTCAAATTCCTACCTGCAGAGGTTAGCCAGTCGACGATTCACGCTGATGGCTATGTTGAAGAACCGGCTCTCCACACCAATCCTGGGGACGATCCCTGATATGATGATTCTGCGTGACTTTTCCTTATACTTCTGAATCAGCTTCCGGTACTTCAGCATGAGGTTCTCCGATCGGGTCCGCTGCACGTCATTAGATCCGAAATGAATGATGTACGTTGTGCGTGAGGGGGCCAACTTCGAAACTTTACTGATCTTTTTTTTTTTCTATGTGGATGAGGGACACACAAGACAAAACTGCCTATGACGAGTGCCTCGCCCAGAATTAAAAGAGTGACAGGGCCAAAATCAAGGAATGTTCGAGCCAAACTGTCTGGACACATGGAGTTTGAAACAATTTAAGTTATAGGATGAGGGAGAGATGGATTCAGGGAGAGAGTTCCAGATTCTAACTCTTGAATGGAAGAAAGATTGGGAGTAATGTTTCACTCTTGAGTTGGAGAGTTGTACAGAGTAGGGGTGGGATTGTGTTGCAAGACGGGTACTACGTACCCTATGCAGAGGAGGTGGTATGCATTGAGAGAGCTCTGAGGAACACTGATTATTATAGTACCGATAGAATAGTGAGAGAGATGCAGCATTGCGGCGAAGAGAGAGAGATTGCTGAGAGTCGATGGGTGAACGGGAGTATATGATACCAAAGGGTTTCCTTTCTACTTTGTCTAGAAGTGCTGTGTGAGAGGATCCTCCCCACACATGTGAACAATACTCAATACAAGGACGCACTGTGCCCCTGTACAGAGCAAGAAGCTGAGCAAGGGTAAAGAACCCCTTGAGGCAGTTGAGCACAGCCAGCTTCTGGGAGGCTGCCTTAGCAAGACTGGTAATATGGTCCCTCCAAGAGAGGGCAGAAGAAAAAAAGACACCGAGAATACTGAGAGAAGATGAAAGGTTGATTTTCGTATTGTTGAAGTATAAGGGATAGTCCTCTGAGACTTCACAGTGGGTAGATAGATGGAAAAATTGGGTTTTGGAAGCATTAAAAGCAACAAGGTTTTCTCTGCCCAAATTGAAAATGGTGGTTAGATCAGAAGAGAAGTGTTGTATGGCTTCATTACGTTTGCTTTTGAGGGATTGCTTGCTGGGGCATTCTGGGAAACTAATTGAATAGTGTAAGGTAAAGTCGTCTGCATATGAATGGATAAGACTGGAGGTACAGTTGAAAAAATAATTTATGAAAATTAGAAAGAGAATAGGAGATAGGACAGATCACTGAGGAACACCGGAGTTGATAGAATAAGGAAGTGAACGATGGCCGTCCACAATCGCCGCTATGGAAAGGCCGGAGAGGAAATTAGAGACAAAGGCACAGATGGAGGGATAGAAACCAAAGCAGGGTAGTTTAGAAATTAGAGATTTGTGACATCTAGCACAATAGAAAAAGTTTCACTGAAAGGAGGATGACCAACAGTTAGTAAGATACGAAAGAAGATCACCAGTAGTAGAGCGACCCTTGAGGAAGCCGTACTGGCGATCTGAGAGTAGATTATGAGAATATAAATCCCTAAGAAATTTGGAAGTAAGAATATTTTTATAAACTTTAGAGATACAAGAGATGAGAGTAATTGGACGATAGTTGGAA
>JBAKBP010038619.1:0-15956 GCA_037953745.1 Lithodes maja
CTGTCGGACCGAGCTAAGCAAGTTTGTGGTTTTGTGGTAGATGGCAAGACCTACCAATGTAACGTAATGCCTTATGGGCTTAAGAACGCACCTGCCACGTTTCAGAACCTGATGAACGATATTTGTGACGAAATCCCTAACTGCACGGTCTACCTTGATGACGTGATAGTGTATGATGACGATTTTGAAAATCACCTAAGGCACTTAGAGACCCTGTTTGGGAAGTTGCACGATGCTGGGCTGGTGGTGAACCTGAGGAAGTGCGAGTTTGTAAAGGCTACTGTGCAGTATCTTGGCTTCGTGGTCGGGTTAGGCCGGGTGTGCCCCCCCCCTGAGCAAGATACAGGCTATCAATATGTTTCCCAGGCCCACCACTAAGCGCCAGGTCATGCGGTTCCTAGGTATGATAGGCTATTATAGGCGCTTCATCCGGGGATACTCTACTGTCTTAGCACCGTTAACTGATCTACTGTCGAAGTCAGTGAAGTTCTGTTGGGCTGCGGAGTGTCAGAGGGCTTTCGACCTAGTCAAGCACCTGCTGTGTACACATCCGATTTTGAGAGCCCCAGACTTCTCCAGGAGTTTTCAGCTGGCGACTGATGCCAGCGGTGTGGGTGCCGGGGCAGTGTTACTGCAGACTGATTCCGAGGGCTTGGAACACCCAGTGAGCTTCTTTTCTCGCAAGTTTAATTCGGCACAAAGGAATTACTCGACTATAGAGAAGGAGCTTCTTGCTATCGTTTTGTCGCTCAAACATTTCGAAGTTTATGTTCCAGCCTACGGCCCGGTAGTGACGATTTATACGGACCATCATCCCTTGAAATTCCTAAATCAGTTTCACAATCGGAATATGCGGTTGACCAGGTGGTCCCTAATGCTCCAAGAGTATAATCTCAACATTCAGCATATTGCCGGGAGTGAGAACGTGATAGCAGATTGTCTATCAAGGGTTGATGATCCAGGATAGTCGTGCACGGTGTGTGGGTTGAGCAGGAGTAAAATTAGGCTATCATAACGCCGTCCAAAAAGATTATAAAACAATAAAATAAACGAGAATTTTTTTTTTAGTTTTGTAAGTCTTTATTGTTGTAGCATGATGCATGCGATATTGTGTTTTATGTATAATTCACACTTCAGTTGTTGTGCACCTTTTGCAATTAGTGGCAGCTAAGGGTAGCAGGTCGGTTGGTTGCCTGTCAGATTTTGATAATGCTTCTAAGGTCGATTATCTAAAATCTTGGGGGGGCTGTGACGCACCCAGTGCGTAGCAACGCAACCTGATTGTACTCCTTGGTACTCCACTGTGCCGCCGCGGTGCGGTGCCGTGTGCCGCTGTGCCGTGCTGGCTGCTTATATTGAGTGTGACAACGTATAACTATGTTCTTTGTATCTCTGCAAAGGTCTCGTCATTTGCTAACCAGTGGTGGGTTTTGTTTTAAGCCATGTCGAGACCTTCCATTTAATATGTAGTATCAATAGAGAAGTTGATAGATAAGACAATAGGAATTCAGAGAGAGAGAGTGAGTTAGACTTCAGAGCGAGAGGGTAGCAATGGTTGCCAGACGTATGGACCGGTTGGCAGCCCTGCGCTTATAGCTAGGTGCGACAGGGTTGGTAGTACATTGCCGCCTGCATATGCTGCCTGGGTTGCCCATGTTGTCGTACTGCACATTGCATGGAGGCTCGCTGTGTGTTCCATGATCAGGTTGCCTAGAACCTTTGAGATTCTAACATCCCTTGCCCTCTCTCCCAATTTCTCACGGTTGCACTCTTTCTCTCTGACGACATTACTCTCATTTCATTCTTCTCTCTATTTAAATGCATACCCTTCCCTTGAGGTCCTAAAGGAGTTTCAGCACTCACCTCTCGTATTACTCTTAGGACAAGCATATATTTACATGTATTAGATTTAAGGGGTTAATGTGAACAGCGATCTT
Source organism: Lithodes maja (assembly GCA_037953745.1). Taxonomy (NCBI): domain Eukaryota; kingdom Metazoa; phylum Arthropoda; class Malacostraca; order Decapoda; family Lithodidae; genus Lithodes; species Lithodes maja. The sequence goes on from JBAKBP010038619.1 coordinate 1,938, forward strand.
CTTGATGAGGATAGTTGGTGAACGTTCTACATGTTCACGAGTTATATGCCCAGCTCATCATCCAATTTGTGACTAGACTAGTGCCATGTGTAAGAGCCCGACCATGCCCAGGAGTTGTCTGTAGAGGGGCGAGGACTTAGCCTTGATTTGCCTACCGAGCCAGAGCGAGTGCAGTACCAGAGACTACAGCTCGCTCGTAGTGCCGGTATAGTAGAGTAACGTAATTTATCTGTCCTTGTGTTCTCTGCAGTCTTTTCCTGGGTTCTCGCTTTCGGTGCTGGGACTCGTTGTTCCTGTGACTTGGCCTGCTAGCTAGAACACATGGGGATGATGAGTGGGTGATATCTTTATTTTACTATGCATTGCAGCTCTCTTTAAGTTTATGTATATAACACTTTACAATACACATTACTCACACACAAGACAACACTATTAATACTTTCATGTATCAATTAACTGCACTGTCGTTTTGCTGCTGTGTCCGGAGTTCCGTTGCGTAGGGCGCATACGGACTCAGAGGGGAGACAGAGTGAGAGAAGCGAAGTAGCCTATGCGGTAGTAGGCTACCGGCGCAGTACTGTTGCCTGCAACCTTTTAGTTATTCCAAGTATAGATTCATTATTACAATAAGTGACTACTGTTTATGTTCCTTCCATGTGTATTATTAGGTATCTACTGGATCATGAACATCTTGTATGCTACATGCTAGTGCATGTTAGTAGGGGACAGTTATTCTAGTGCACGCGCTTTCAAGTAGGCGTGTACATTTGTCATTTAGCATTTCACTGTCATACCTTTAGCCTGCTTCTATTCTACATTATTAGAGGCTTAATATTAACGTAGTTTCTTGAGTATTGCATTTCTTTAGTAATAACGTAACCTATAAATGTCTGAGGGAGTTTAGCCTCATAGCCTACCCCTGTTGTACACTTTCGCCGAGTTAAGGTACCTCGCTACCATAGACGATAACTCTGTAGGGCGTTGGTGCTTTTGTTGTCTGGAGCATATAGTATTTGGGACTGGAATCGAGCGTGTCGTTGTCACATAAGCCATTTCTGTCCTACGATCAAGAATCCCGAATATGTATTGCCGATCCAGCCGTAACACATGCTAGTGCATGTTAGTAGGGGACAGTTATTCTAGTGCACGCGCTTTCAAATAGGCGTGTACATTTGTCATTTAGCATTTCACTGTCATACCTTTAGCCTGCTTCTATTCTACATTATTAGAGGCTTAATATTAACGTAGTTTCTTGAGTATTGCATTTCTTTAGTAATAACGTAACCTATAAATGTCTGAGGGAGTTTAGCCTCATAGCCTACCCCTGTTGTACACTTTCGCCGAGTTAAGGTACCTCGTTACCATAGACGATAACTCTGTAGGGCGTTGGTGCTTTTGTTGTCTGGAGCATATAGTATTTGGGACTGGAATCGAGCGTGTCGTTGTCACATAAGCCATTTCTGTCCTACGATCAAGAATCCCGAATATGTATTGCCGATCCAGCCGTAACAAAATGGCGACCTTGCACAAGATTCAGTAGTATCCTATCACATGTTTTTTGGAGAACTATTCTATGCTACCTAGTAGAGCTGGCTAGAATTTTCTTGCATATTGGAGGAATTTTTATTGTGTCATTATTGTATTGGTGGACTTGCAGATTGTTTCGTTGGGGGTGTCTAGAGTAGAGTCATTCAAGCATCTTTAACATTTTGTGAGTCGAGACTGCAATTAGTAATAAGCACTTTTTTTTTTTTTATGAACAGCAATTGTATAACCAGCACTATGTCTAATGACTCATCATTTACGGGGGAGGATAACACGGTACAGCCTAGTAACCAGCAAGTACAACAGATGTTTAGGGAGGGGAGTGTTATAAGTGGAGAGAGGGATGCCCGGGCATTTTTGCAGACACCTTTGACCGAACAGCGCCTGCAGGCTATTGATTGTTACGGTCTTCGCTGTTTAGCCACGGTTTTGGGGCGGGACTGTCCTGACAGTTGGCCCAAGAAGAATTTGGTGGCATGTTTGTTGGGTGATGGCGATGGGGCGGTGGGTGGAGTGGGGTCTTGGGGGGTTCCCTCCAAGCCTCCATTCCACTCTACCCCTGAGCTGGGCCCTCAGCCAGCGAGTCTTAGCACGATGCAGCAGGAGGGTTCTCAAGGGCAAGCTGGCTTACCCGTAAACACGTCTCGGTGTGGATCCCCCATTTTGTGCTCTCCCCCCCCAGGCCTGTCTCCTGAGATGTTATTTCAGCTAGAACTAGCTAAGTTTAAGCTGCAGGAGACTCAGATACAACAGGCTAGTATAGAACGCATAGAGGTTGCTAGAATCCAAGCCAATCAGGATGCAACCAGGTACCAGGCTGAAATGGATGTCGAGAAGTCTAGAGTAGAGACCACGGGGCGTCATCTCGGTGGTGGGCACCGGGTTACAGACTCACTTTCGCATTTAATTAAGTTGGTACCCGCATTTGATGAGACAGCAGTGACTGAGTTTTTTGCTCGTTTCGAAAAGAAGTGTCGTGAGTATGACTGGCCGGAGGTTAAATGGGCAGCATTAGTTTCATCACGTCTAGTGGGTAAGGGGTTGAAAGCCTACGATGCACTGTCACTGGACGAGAGTGTAGTGTATGGACTGGTGAAGGAGGCTGTGCTCCGGGCCTACGAACTGCAACCCGAAACTTATAGATTGAAGTTCCGTGGCGTGAATAAGAAGAGCGACGTCAGTTTTATGGAGCACGCACGGGACTTAACAGATGCATGTAATAACTGGTTTCGGTCCGAGCACGCAGAGTCGGCTGAGGAAATTAAGCAACTTTTCTATCTGGAACAGTTTTACAAATGTACTGGAACCGATCTAACGCTGAACATTAAGGAAAAATGTCCCAAGACAGTAGAGGAGGCTGCCAAGATGGCAGACCTCAGATTATCATTGATTCGTGGTTGCGGTGCCGCTCAGAGGGCTGAGTCAGGGCAGAAGGGGCGCTATACCCCACCCACCAGAGTTTTCGATAATAACAAATCCTATGACACACATAACCACACTAAATGCATTGCACCTAATGACACCTACAAACACAAGCCTCTCCCGTTTACTAAAGGTCAGGCCCCTTCTTCGCCCGCACAAGGGAAGAAGCCCATTGGGGATGTGAAATGTTACAAATGTCAGAAGCTAGGCCATTATTCACGTGAGTGCCCTAGTAACACTCCCGCTAAGCCGGTGTCATTGGTTCACAGTATCGGTGTGTCTCTGAAGGCTGCAGCAACTGCCCGGGGTAGGTTGTCAGCAGCTGAGGCACACGCGGTAAAGAAGCGTACGGAAGGCTCGACACCTGTCCGGGACACTTTCTGTAGCCATCGGGGACACGGGTTTGTGAGCTGGGGGAGTGAACTACGGAGGGTTGACTTGCTGAGGGATACGGGGGCTTCGCAAACTTTGTTGAGGAACTTCACAGGGAAACCGATAAATGCGGCCAGAGTTGTTGTGGTGCAGGGTATAAATGCTACGAGGTCATACCCACTTGTGAGGTTGGAGTTGAGAGTGGGAGAGGTGTGCAGGGAGCTGGATGTAGGGATCGTTGAGTGTTTGCCAGTTGAGGGCGTCGACCTTCTTCTCGGCAACGACTTTGCGGTGCCCACTTCCGGGACTCCACCCTTAGTCGTTGCCGAGAGGGCGGCCGACGTGGATGGTGAGAATCGGGAATGGGTTGGGAGGTGCCAACAGGATGAGATGGCCTGTGTGGTAACCCGATCTCGCTCTGCGGCTCCTGCACAGCCTAGCACTCAACCTCGGGGACAGTGGAGGAAGGATCAGGAGAAGGTTGCTAAGGGCAGGAAAAGGGACATTGATTTTGCTGCACTTCTCGGTGATTCGGTACTTGGACCTATAATAAACACGGGAGTTGACTCTGGCCCAGATATGGTGTGTAACAAGGCAGAGTTGGGTAAGACTTCGCGTGAGGCAAGAGCTGTAGCGAGAGCCACTAAGGCAGTAGAGCCTACTAGCCGGGGTAATGTCTTATTACAAAACCATCTTGATGCATTGACGCCCAGGGACATTAGTGAGCAGCAGCTGCAAGACGCTAGCCTAGCTCGTTATAGCAATGGTGCCATAGAGTTGGAGGAAGATGGGGATGCGAAGCCGGGAGATTTCTTTAGGCTCAACAGGATATTGTACCGCAGATTTCTAGACCCCAAATCGAAGTGGGAGGGCGGTGCGAGGGTAGTAGACCAGGTGGTTGTTCCAAATAAGTATAGAGAGTCCTTATTGTGTCTGGCGCATGATGTGCCGGTGGCGGGTCATTTGGGGGTAACAAAAACATTGGCGGCATTGGGCAGGTTTTTCTGGTGGCCTGGGGTCAAGGCTGATGTCTGTGCATGGGTGGCTGGGTGTGCGACCTGCCAGACAACGGGGAAGCCTAACCAGACAATCCCGAAGGCACCTTTGTTTCCCATACCTGTCACCGGGCCTCCGTTCAGCAAAGTTGTAGTAGATTTGGTTGGCCCTTTCCCACCTACTAGTAGTGGCAATAAATTCCTGTTGACAATCATGGATGTGGCTACGAGATACCCGGACGCATACCCCATGAGAAACGGCTCGGCAAAGGCAGTTGTTAAAAACTTATTATTGTTCTGTTCCCGTTATGGATTTCCACGTGAGGTGCAGTCAGACCAGGGGAGCAATTTTACATCCAAATTGTTCAAGCAAACCCTTCAGTTGCACGGTATATGTTCTGTAGTGTCGTCAGCCTACCATCCCGAGAGTCAGGGAGTCTTGGAGCGGTGGCACTCGACCCTGAAGAGTATGCTACGCTGTTACTGTGCAGAACATGACACTGATTGGGATTTGGGTCTGCCGTATGTTCTGTTCGCTGCACGTGAAGTCCCAGGAGAGAGCCTGGGGTTCAGTCCAAATCAACTAGTCTTTGGCCATAATGTGAGAGGACCTTTAAGTATGGTGAAAGAGATCTGGGAGGGCGAAGAGAAGCCGGGGTCTGTACTTAAATATATCCTTGAGAGCCGGGAGAGACTTATAGGTTGCATGGCAGCGGCAGGTAATAACTTGGTTAATGCACAGGCGGTCATGAAGCACCAGTATGACGCCAAGGTGAAGCTTCGGGAGTTTTCGGTGGGTCAGGAGGTAATGTTGCTTTTACCTTTGCCTGGACACCCCCTTTCTGCCAAGTTCATTGGGCCGTATGTGGTGGCTAAGAAACTGTCCGACCTTGATTATCTCGTTGCAACACCTGACCGTAGAAAAAAACATCAGTTATGTCATGTTAACCTCATGAAAGAGTATGTGAGACGCCCCTCAGAGCCTCTCACTGTCCCTGTGCTGGCCTGCAGCGGCCAGGGTGGAGAAGGAGGTGGGGACAGTCATGCTGCTGAGGAGGATAGCTGGGACTGTGTCATTTCCGCGGAACAGTGGGCGGGGAATACTGAACAAGAGGCTAGGCAAGCTGTAAGTCACCTGCCTGAGCACCAGGGTGCTGCTGTCCTAGGCCTGTTCAGGTCATACCCCTCTGTTTTCGCCGAACACCCAGGTCTCACTACTCAGGTAACGCACGACGTGGACGTCGGTGATAATGTGCCCTTCAAGTCGGTGCCCTACCGTGTGCCCCGGTAAAGTTGCCAGCTTTACGGGAGGAGTTAAAGTACATGGTTGAGAGAGGGATGATCACTGAAGGTTATGTGAAGCGGACATCACCCGTCACGTTGCAGCCAAAACCTGACGGCAAGGTGCGGTTCTGCATAGATTTTCGTAGGCTAAATGGCTTGACCACTACCAACCCTTACCCTTTGCCTCGAGTTGACGACAGCGTGGACAAGATAGGGAATGCAAAGTACCTTACTAAAATTGATCTTGTAAAAGGCTACTGGCAAGTACCCCTGTCGGACCGAGCTAAGCAAGTTTGTGGTTTTGTGGTAGATGGCAAGACCTACCAATGTAACGTAATGCCTTATGGGCTTAAGAACGCACCTGCCACGTTTCAGAACCTGATGAACGATATTTGTGACGAAATCCCTAACTGCACGGTCTACCTTGATGACGTGATAGTGTATGATGACAATTTTGAAAATCACCTAAGGCACTTAGAGACCCTGTTTGGGAAGTTGCACGATGCTGGGCTGGTGGTGAACCTGAGGAAGTGCGAGTTTGTAAAGGCTACTGTGAAGTATCTTGGCTTCGTGGTCGGGTTAGGCCGGGTGTGCCCCCCCCTGAGCAAGATACAGGCTATCAATATGTTTCCCAGGCCCACCACTAAGCGCCAGGTCATGCGGTTCCTAGGTATGATAGGCTATTATAGGCGCTTCATCCGGGGATACTCTACTGTCTTAGCACCGTTAACTGATCTACTGTCGAAGTCAGTGAAGTTCTGTTGGGCTGCGGAGTGTCAGAGGGCTTTCGACCTAGTCAAGCACCTGCTGTGTACACATCCGATTTTGAGAGCCCCAGACTTCTCCAGGAGTGTTCAGCTGGCGACTGATGCCAGCGGTGTGGGTGCCGGGGCAGTGTTACTGCAGACTGATTCCGAGGGCTTGGAATACCCAGTGAGCTTCTTTTCTCGCAAGTTTAATTCGGCACAAAGGAATTACTCGACTATAGAGAAGGAGCTTCTTGCTATCGTTTTGTCGCTCAAACATTTCGAAGTTTATGTTCCAGCCTACGGCCCGGTAGTGACGATTTATACGGACCATCATCCCTTGAAATTCCTAAATCAGTTTCACAATCGGAATATGCGGTTGACCAGGTGGTCCCTAATGCTCCAAGAGTATAATCTCAACATTCAGCATATTGCCGGGAGTGAGAAGGTGATAGCAGATTGTCTATCAAGGGTTGATGATCCAGGATAGTCGTGCACGGTGTGTGGGTTGAGCAGGAGTAAAATTAGGCTATCATAACGCCGTCCAAAAAGATTATAAAACAATAAAATAAACGAGAATTTTTTTTTTAGTTTTGTAAGTCTTTATTGTTGTAGCATGATGCATGCGATATTGTGTTTTATGTATAATTCACACTTCAGTTGTTGTGCACCTTTTGCAATTAGTGGCAGCTAAGGGTAGCAGGTCGGTTGGTTGCCTGTCAGATTTTGATAATGCTTCTAAGGTCGATTATCTAAAATCTTGGGGGGGCTGTGACGCACCCAGTGCGTGGCAACTTAACCTGATTGTACTCCTTGGTACTCCACTGTGCCGCCGCGGTGCGGTGCCGTGGTGCCGCTGTGCCGCTGTGCCGTGCTGGCTGCTTATATTGAGTGTGACAACGTATAACTATGTTCTTTGTATCTCTGCAAAGGTCTCGTCATGTGCTAACCAGTGGTGGGTTTTGTTTTAAGCCATGTCGAGACCTTCCATTTAATATGTAGTATCAATAGAGAAGTTGATAGATAAGACAATAGGAATTCAGAGAGAGAGAGTGAGTTAGACTTCAGAGCGAGAGGGTAGCAATGCGCCGCGCTGCCGGGGGGGTGGTTGCCAGACGTATGCACCGGTTGGCAGCCCTGCGCTTATAGCTAGGTGCGACAGGGTTGGTAGTCCATTGCCGCCTGCATATGCTGCCTGGGTTGCCCATGTTGTCGTACTGCACATTGCCTGGAGGCTCGCTGTGTGTCCCATGATCAGGTTGCCTAGAACCTTTGAGATTCTAACATCCCTTGCCCTCTCTCCCAATTTCTCACGGTTGCACTCTTTCTCTCTGACGACATTACTCTCATTTCATTCTTCTCTCTATTTAAATGCATACCCTTCCCTTGAGGTCCTAAAGGAGTTTCAGCACTCACCTCTCGTATTACTCTTAGGACAAGCATATATTTACATGTATTAGATTTAAGGGGTTAATGTGAACAGCGATCTTCTTGATGAGGATAGTTGGTGAACGTTCTACATGTTCACGAGTTATATGCCCATGTCATCATCCAATTTGTGACTAGACTAGTGCCATGTGTAAGAGCCCGACCATGCCCAGGAGTTGTCTGTAGAGGGGCGAGGACTTAGCCTTGATTTGCCTACCGAGCCAGGAGCGAGTGCAGTACCAGAGACTACAGCTCGCTCGTAGTGCCGGTATAGTAGAGTAACGTAATTTATCTGTCCTTGTGTTCTCTGCAGTCTTTTCCTGGGTTCTCGCTTTCGGTGCTGGGACTCGTTCCTGTGACTTGGCCTGCTAGCTAGAACACATGGGGATGATGAGTGGGTGATATCTTTATTTTACTATGCATTGCAGCTCTCTTTAAGTTTATGTATGTAACACTTTACAATACACATTACTCACACACTAGACAACACTATTAATACTTTCATGTATCAATTAACTGCACTGTCGTTTTGCTGCTGTTTCCGGAGTTCTATTGCGTAGGGCGCATACGGACTCAGAGGGGAGACAGAGTGAGAGAAGCGAAGTAGCCTATGCGGTAGTAGGCTACCGGCGCAGTACTGTTGCCTGCAACCTTTTAGTTATTCCAAGTATAGATTCATTACTACAATAAGTGACTACTGTTTATGTTCCTTCCATGTGTATTATTAGGTATCTACTGGATCATGAACATCTTGTATGCTACATGCTAGTGCATGTTAGTAGGGGACAGTTATTCTAGTGCACGCGCTTTCAAATAGGCGTGTACATTTGTCATTTAGCATTTCACTGTCATACCTTTAGCCTGCTTCTATTCTACATTATTAGAGGCTTAATATTAACGTAGTTTCTTGAGTATTGCATTTCTTTAGTAATAACGTAACCTATAAATGTCTGAGGGAGTTTAGCCTCATAGCCTACCCCTGTTGTACACTTTCGCCGAGTTAAGGTACCTCGTTACCATAGACGATAACTCTGTAGGGCGTTGGTGCTTTTGTTGTCTGGAGCATATAGTATTTGGGACTGGAATCGAGCGTGTCGTTGTCACATAAGCCATTTCTGTCCTACGATCAAGAATCCCGAATATGTATTGCCGATCCAGCCGTAACAATATATATTTTGAGAAGATATGAATGTGGCTCAGAGGATTTAAAGTATGTTCGGTACCGCTAATTAGTCACGTCTCGGTTGCCATTGCATTTGGCTCCCTCTGTGCTGTATTCATGTCTGCTAGATATTGAATAAGGTGGGTAAGCGTAGGAAAATGTGTGTATACCTCACTTGAAAGGAGTAAATCAAGTTTACATATTGCTGATACCTATTATTGATCAACATATACTGAATATAAATTATAGTAATGGCATCTGTTATTGAAAACTCTTGAGTGTTTGATAAGATGTATGCAAGTAACAAATGTGTGTATTATAGGGGTAGTGATCATTGTTTGGTTTGTTTAATTCCTTTACTATTACGGTAATATTGTTATTTTATATTCTCCTTACTAGACCTCCATCAAGTTTAAGAAAACACTCCCTAGACCCCCTTTCAAAATATTTGTTTAAATTTTTCGGTAGAAAAATGTCCAGGCTGAAGGCGTGTTCTTCCTTAAATTACAGCTCGCCAGGAAAAAATCGACATCTACAGTAAATGGCACAAAAGGTCATATAGTCGCGAACGTCTTAAAACCTCAAAACTAATGGCGATATACATGAGGGAGATGGGGTACAGCAAATGCAACAACCTCCCCCTTAAGGGCACACATTGAGAGCTAAGGGACCTTAACTACTGCGCTGAGGGCTTTAACCCCTTCACCACCATTACGTAATGTTCATCATATTCTTGTTACCATTAGACGATTTTCTTTACTTTGCTATCTACCTGTACGACTCAAATAGGTAAAGACGATATAGATAAACCCTCTTAGTGACATAGGTCCTTCATCGTCCTTCAATCGTCTAGTTTTAGCGAGAATCAAAGGTAAAAAGGCGTCATGTTGCGGAAGGGGTTAATCCCGAATTCCAGGTAATGATTAACCGGAAGTTACCACATCCTTGTCTTGGGTTCTCTCCTCTCGGCTTTGCATCATGTCGCTCTTATTGAACCTTTTAAATATTAATAATGTTCTTGGAATAAATTGTAATAAATGTCTCTCGTAACATTTTGTTTTGTTTAACCTGTCTTTCGTTTGATTATATGCAACTTTGGGCACTTAGGCGATTGGGTTAGTATATGAGGTGGGACTTTGTGTTATATAATAATGTGAAGATGTGCTATCAACGACAAAAGTGCGTTCCACCAACCAGCTACTGTGTGAATCTGAAATACCTTGGGGTCGACAAACGAAGCACCTGAAAGAAGTGCCATTTATACCCAATAATGCTTCGTTTTTCGACCACCAGGTGATTCGGATTCACTTAGTGGCTGGTTGGGGGGAACGAACTGTTGTCATTGCCAGTACAGCATTAGAGGTGATACATTATTGACAATGTTGGCTCAGCAAGTTATATGTGTTTCCATATGCATTCATATTAAATATATTTGTTGATGCAGGATAAAGTGGTAGGTAATTGGATAGTAGTATAATTGATAATCATGCCAGGATATTAAGCAAAAAAATACATATGAAAGCTGATTTGTTAAGAAATATGGAATCTACATAATGAAGATCTATTTAAATAGAAAACCAAAATATGACTTAAAAGTACATTATGTTTAACATAATGTCTGTCTTACTATTTGTCTCTCCATGTGTCCAGATTTCACACATACTGTAGATACACACACATGCAATTATTACCTTTCATCCACATTATTAAGTTACCCCTAAACAGAACTAGGCAAACAGTTTTCTTTCATGAAGATGCACTTTTAAAATTAGTTTAAAATACTGGCTGTAATATTTTACTCCTAAGCGATTGCATTTTAGATATAAATAAGCATATTTTATGATGTCAATGATGGGCAAGACAATTAAATACACTAAACAAAAAGTAGTTTTAAGTTTAGCTAAATTATCCCTGTTTGTTTTGATGGTGAGACGAGCTCGTGAACGGGGATAAAGAAAGAACCATTCAATTTCTATTATTTATGTATTCAATAGTGTCTCCTACTCGTATCAGACTGTGCGCAAGTACTGCAAGACTTCAAGCTTTGTAAGAACTAGATAAACTATAGTGGAAAATCAGTATAATGGCGAGCCAGGTACAGCAGGCCCACAGGTAAACAAACCTGCGTATCAGTCTAGAACTGTTGGTGCTAATTTATCACCTCCATATTTTCGCCATGAACGCAATTTCCAGTACTCCTACCCGTGAAACACAACGTACATCCTTGGCACTAGTCGATAACTTAACAATATGTCCATAACACTTCCTGTTAGAGGTGCCGGAATTTTTTTATTTTAATACCACGAATTTTCTGAGTGTTTTTTATAAAAGAAATTGTTCATTTGCATCAATATATTATAGTGTTTGTAATTAATTAGAAATCTCGGGAAAACCTATTTTCCCCATTAGGCCTATTGATCGATGTTGAGACACGCCCCCGATAGTGATTTGAAAACACATTAGCCTAACCTACAACCTTACCTAACCTAACCTAGTATTATGGGTGGGGGCTGCTGCCCCCAAACCCCCGCTGGTTGAGTACTAATCCCTTAGTAAATAAACAAAAAAATTGGCTTTCGATTATACGAAGGTGAAAGAAAAGTTGATGAAGTCTACGGTGTTTGCTCTGCAATATTCAGGTTTGATTGTACATTGATAACGGGAAAGTACAGTATTGACAACCTTGTTACGAACATTATATTTTAGTTCCATACTTTTATATTAGGTTTTTCCGAGGGTTTAACACATTTTCATATGATCTTTAGAGCTATCGATAACTGGAAAGTACCGTATTGTTACGAAAAAGACATTTTAGTACCATACTTTTTATTAGGTTTTGCCGAGGGTTAAAAAAAAAATTCTTATGATCTTTAGAGCATAATTATAGATTCAATATTTATCTTCAAATATATCAACAAAATTCGTGGTATTATTGTCCATACTTAGTGTACTCAAACTAGTATGAACAGTCCCGATGTTACGTAATCTGGGTTGATGTAGCGTTACGTATCTTTCCGTAGTCTTAAGTTGGACGCTTCCATAACCTTGGTCGAGCGTTCCATGATTGGGTAGAATATATTATTCTATAGTTGTATATGGGAAAGTATTGTAGGATTATAATTTCCATATATATATATTTGTATTATTTAAGATTGTTCGTAAGTATCTCATTGTAGAGAAGATGGGATACGTTTTCCATATGTTATGCGCGTGCGCGGTATGTCACGACAGAGACAAACATAACGCGCTCGCTCACTCTCCAACCAACCTCCGTCCCAGCTACACACGCTAAGCCTTCTTCCTATAGTTTCATAATCAGGTGTTTTCGCTTCACTTTCATCTCATATTCCACATAGTCATTACATCATCATCTTTGTTAGTTAGCACAAATTTAACGTAAATATCTAGCCTATCCTAGCCTATTGTAGCCTCTTTTCATACTTTGTTTACTTTACTAACCACTTCCAGTCATCTAGCCTATTTTCCGCCATCCTCCAATCACCAGCTGAGTTCATCTAAGGGTAATTATATATTATATATGGTTAATGTTTCTTCAATAATAATAATATACAGTCCACTTATCTAAATTAGCCATATAATTGGTCCTTAAACCTTTCCCTAGTTAGCCCCCCCCCCCCCCCCCCCCCCATTGTTTTGGGTGTTATTCGGCGGTCGGTAGTTGCCTTGCTTGGAGTGGGGCTGGCCTATCCCTGTTTTTGTCATGTGTCCTACGTCCTCCAGGCCCCGGTCTTTTGGCCCCGTGGGGCTGTCGGGTTTTTTTCGTCCGCTCTTTGCTGAGGCCGCCCCAGGTGCCTGACCAGTGGGACAGGATGTGGAAACTAGTGGATAGGTCAGGGCTGCGACGGGAGTTTTACCCAGAATGAAAAGTTGTAAATCTGAATCAGTACAGTACTCAAAACAATAATTAGCCTACTTTAAATGCTTTTTCAGGCTCATTAAATTATATTAAAACTACTTTAGCCCTAGAAAATCTTGCACAATTGGCACGGCATTAAGATTAAATTCATCCATACAGTACTGTATGTTAAATTTAATCTAGATTTAATTTAAATCTAGATCAAAATTAGGCCTATACTGAAAACTAACTTCTTTAAAATGTAAAGGTTATTCATTCACATATCTTTCTAAATTCTACTCTCGTCGTGTGCCCTGAAGGCGGGGTAATATGATAGCTGATAGGCTGAGTGTGTGTTAATCCAACTCAAAACTTGTTTTCCTTGTGACTTCTTGAGATGAATTTTTCTTGTGTACAATTTTCACATTTATTAAATTAATAATATAGAATTAGCGGTACCCAGTGAGTTTAGCCTGTTTCAATTACCCTATAGGCTCACACTCTTCTTTACTTTATTATAACTTTAAACGGTACTGCTCTTTTTGACATCTGGAGACTTTTGGCCTATACTGTATTGTACTAAATTTCCCTCCCGACTTTTCTTAACTTATGACGTAATGAATCTATAATTTCATAACTATTACGTAAGGAGTTAAATTGAAAAGCTCCAGATTGCTTGTCTACATAGCGCACAATTCTTATTCCGCATTTCGTGAGGGTGTTTTATTTTCGGCTCACGATTTAATTTGATTTCTCGGAGTACTGTATTGTTAGCCGCAACTTATTCGGTCTGGCATTATTAGTTTGATTTAACGTAATTAGAATTCCTTCCTGTATAATCATGGCTAAAAGTGTACAAAAGCGTCGGGCTGGACTTAAGGGCTCTTTGACGGTCTTGACCTCTGATATTGACGAATTCCTTGATTCGGCGTCTAGAGTGGAGGTGGAGGCCAGGTTGCTCAGTATTCAAAAGCAACTTGACAAGTATGAGGTCATACAGGAGGACCTGGCCGACACTTGCGAGGACGCCGAGTATATCGAGGTGATCAGAGAGGATACCCTATATATGGAGGGCATACAAGTAATCGTTGCCACACTGAAGGGGATCCTGATTACAGAGGTCAAGAAGGAGGTCAGGAAAGAGCCAAAGAAATCCGCAGTCAAATTACCTCATCTTACTCTCTCAAAATTTGAAGGTGATGCCACCAT
>JBAKBP010038620.1:0-15956 GCA_037953745.1 Lithodes maja
ATTATCTATATCCTATATATTATATATATATACACTATATAATATATATATATATATATACACTATATATATATATATATATATATATATACACATATATATATAATATACACTATATATATATATATACACTATATATATATATATATATATATATATATTATACACTATATATATATATATATATATATATATACATATATATATATATATATATATATATACTATATATATATATATATATATATATACTATATATATATATATATATATATATATATATATATATATATCTATATATATATATATATTATATTATATATATATATTACATATATATATATATATATACTGACGTTGACCACTCCGTTAGAACCGCATGGCTTGTCCTACAGTGACTCGCTAGGATCGCCAGGGCAGTGGATGGGGCTACAGTTTATGTATTAGAGTGTGCTTTATTTCATATGAAAGCTCGTGTCATGGGCAGTCCAGAAAGGCTCTTTGTTTTCGCCCATGTCAAGGCTTTATATATTTAATTGTAAAGTATATGTTTTGTCATTAACTAGTAATGATAGAATCTGGGAGAGAGAGAGGGAGTAGAACAGAGTGAGAGGGGGCGCGCAGTGTTTTTTGTCCCGCTCGATGACGTCACGGCTGGCTGCCTCGCGGGGTTTGGTGGAGAGAGGTCCTTACCATGTTGCGAGCTCTGTGAGTGGTCGGTCGACTCGTAACCGTTAGTTTCCCACACGGCTCGAGCTAGTGCGAGTATTATTATATACTGGTTCCTCGCCACTCTCTCCCTCAGATCTGGTTTCTAGAACGCATCCATCTTTATCCCTTGCAACCTGTCCCCGCTCTTACCTGAGAATCTTTTCCTCGGCCTATCTCTCTCATTTTCCATATCTTTCACCACCTTTATTAACATTATATCCCCTCTGGTTAACTCTGCAAAATCAGCTTCATGCTGGCCAGTTGTATTGTGTGTTAAGGTCTGATATAACCTGTGTATGTTAGTTGTTAAGATAAGTGGATCACGAAGCATTGCTTGGCTTTCATATTGCTGCTTCCTTTAATTATTAGTGTTCTGCTGGATTAGATAATGCTAGACTAGGAGTCTGATATAAAAGGTATTGTTTCCTATGAGTGCTGGCTTTAGTTAAAAGCGGCACGACATACCTGAGAACTGGAGTTGATTGAGTAAATCCTAGTCTGTGTGCCATTGAGAGTAGAGCATGCACGAATGAGGGCTTTTTGCCTATACCATTCTGCACTGTTCTAGTCTCGATTGTTTGTCTTTGAGGTACGCCAGGAGAACGCTTAATACTTCGGTATTAAGGTTTCTCAAGAGAGCTACCCTTCATTATAACGTAATATTTGACACACAGACTTGAGATTTGCACTAGGCTATGCAGCATGCCATGCGCACCAGTATCTCGTATCATTGACTCTAGCTAGACTTTATCAATCATAGTAGACATTGAGTATATTAACCTAATTACTCTTTTTATGCATACCCATTTATGATTACACAAGCATTTCGCAGCCTAGTTTGATGTATTGAGACACAAACGACTTAGGCTCTTTTTGTTGATAGGAATACTGTATTGTGGCGATTATTATTAGTGTTGTAGTGTTTAGGATATTCTTGGCTCCGACGGCATTATATATTCTGCCTTTTTGTGTGCATAGCCTGCACAAGCATTGTTCCACTGCCTGCCTTTTTGGGTTCCATTTCGATACGAGCATCTTTACAGCATCTAACATTTAAAGAAGATTCCTTGTTAGTGTTGAAGGACTTTAGTGCACTTTCTTTCATGCAGGAGTGCCTGACATTTATTGATTAAAGTAACGTAAGCTGTAACTTCTCTTACCACCTTACTGTGTATACCATAACCAAGCACCTTCGGTTATAGGTAGTAATAGGCTGTTTTCACATAACATTAAGCCTAGAGTAGACGCACATTTATTGAGAGTTTGATAGCCTATTATTGCATATAGAACTCTGTAGAGTATTTGTGTTCTTTGTTCACTGGGAATATACTTCAGAGGTTGGAGCTAGCGCTTTCCGTTGTAACATTTATGCCATTACTAGTCCAATGAATAAGAGCCCTGATATATTTGAACCCCAGTCGTAACAAATGGCGACCTTACCTAGGATTTGGTGAACCTACATTTATTAGCAGGGAACATTTGTTGTTTTGGAGAATATTTTGCGGGGATCAGCAAGAATAATTTTTTTTTGCAACATAGTATAGCCCTTGAGTATTTCCGAGAATTGTTGTGTGTATATATTGAGGTATAAGAGTTTGGGGTGCTTCTTTTCTGAATATTGAGGTGGGAAATTTTTGTGAGCATCATGTCTTATACCGGATCAGAGGAGAATGGAGACACAGTACGTCATGTCGAAACGGAGGAACAGCAGCATGATGAAATGGTTAATCAGGTGAACTGTGAGGAGGATGCTAGGATATTTTTGCAATGGCCTGTTACTGCCGAGCGGTTGGAGGGTATGGAGCAGTACGGTCTTCAATGCCTGGCCACAGCTATCAGTCATGCGGGTACTAGCAGCATGACCAGGGATAACTTGATAACGTGTGTACTGGGCAGGGTGACTGGTGAGCGAGATGGGTTGAGTGCTCAGAGCCCTTCGGCCATGCTTCCCTTACACTCGACTCCCAGCCATCCCAGTAGTTTGCCGACCCCGGGTACGCTTCCACAGGTGGGTGGTGACTGGCAGGGTGGGTTGCCCCTGGGGGGACCACCGGTAATTTCAAACATTGTAGCACCTTCACCTCCTCAAGGGTTATCTCCAGAATTTTTGCTTCAGCTTGAATTAGCTATCAGGGAATGTCAGCTTCAGCAGCAATTAGAATTAGCCAAGATAGAAGAGAGAAAAACTATCAGTCAGCAGTCTCAGCACGTAGAGCTAGCAAAAATCCAAGCGGATTTAGAGTCGACTAGGTACTGTGCCGACATGGACGTAGAGAAGTCGCGAGTAGAGGCAACGGGACAGCGACTTGGGGCTGGTAACCGTGTTCATGAGCAGTCTCTCTCGCACTTATTGAAACTGGTTCCGGTGTTTGATGAGAGTGGTGTAACAGAATTTTTCACACGCTTTGAGAAGAAGTGCCAGGAACACCAGTGGCCAGAGAATAAATGGGCAGCACTTGTATCCTCTAGATTAATAGGCAAGGGTCTTAAAGCCTACGATGCGTTACCTTTGGAGTTATGTATTGTGTATGAGGATCTCAAGGAGGCTGTCCTGAGGGCTTATGAATTGCAACCAGAAACGTACCGTTTGAAGTTCCGGGGTGTAACTAAGGGAAGAGATAGCACCTTTTTGGAACACGCCCGGGACTTGTCCGATGCTATGGGGAACTGGCTCCGATCGGAGAAGGTCACAACATTTGATGAAATTAAGCAGTTAATGATGTTGGAGCAGTTCTTTAAGAGCACGGGCGGTGATCTAACTTTGAACTTGAAGGAGAAAAACCCAAGAACTCTAGTCGAAGCAGCAGAAATGGCTGATCGACGGCTGTCGTTGATTCGGGGTTGCGGGTCCTCACAGAAGTACGATGTAAGTGCTAAGGACCGTTATCCTCCCCCTCCCCGTAACAATGACACATTTAAACAGAAGAGCCATGAAACTAAAACTGAATCCAAACCTTACACCACACCGTATGTGAAAAGTCAGGGGCCTTTTACATCACAGTATAAGCCGAAACCGAAATTTATGTATTTTAGTTGCCACCAGGAGGGTCATAAGGCAAATGAGTGCCCTAGTCGACCTCCTCCGGCAGCCGTGTCTTTTGCTCACGGCATTGGAGTGTTCAAGAGGACATCGGAGTTTGTTAGAGGCATTTCTTCCGAGGTAAATACACTGCCAGTGCAGAAGGATCCAGAAGGCTTATTCCCTGTCCGTGATGCCTTTAGTGACCACAGGGGACTCGGTTGTGTGGAGTGGGGGGGTAGAAGACATGAGGTGAGAATTTTGCGTGACACTGGGGCATCGCAAACACTGTTGAGAAATTTCACTGGTAAACCTGTCAATACGGCGCGGGTGGTTGTGGTTCAGGGAGTTAATGCAACAAGGTCATACCCGCTGGTGAGAATGAAGGTGGAAGTTGATGGTGTGCCTCGTGACCTGGATGTGGGAATTGTGGAGAAGTTGCCTGTTGGGGGCGTCGACCTCCTTCTCGGCAACGACTTTGCGGGACCTACTTCTGAGGCTCCACCCTTGGTCGTTGCCGAGAAGCTGGCCGACGTGAGTAAGGAGGAGCAGGAGTGGGTTGAGAAGTGTCCGGGACAGCCTATGGCGTGTGTTGTCACCGGAGATTCTGCATCCAGGGAGTTACATTCTGGTCAACAATCTTTAGATCAGCGGAGGAAGGGTACCGAGAAGGGGTTGAAAGTTGATACGGTTGAGAGTTTAGTATCAGCGGACATTCTCGGAGACTCAGTATTAGGACCAAATATCGAGTCTAAAGAAGACCCAGTAACTGTTGTGGAAAAGGCAGAGGATGGGCTTAAAAAGACGATGAGACAGCAACGGTACGCAGAGAGAGAGCAACGGGAGGCCAAATTTAATGTAGGAGGGGGGCATGAGTTGTTTCGCAAACACTTGGATAGGCTTGCTCCTTCGGACATTCGTAAGTTGCAATTGGAAGACCCGGAGGTTCTTGAATGTGGTACCGGTGCTGTCGAATTGAAGGAGGACAGTGTTGCACAGGCGAGAGATGTAGCAACGAGGTACTCTGACGCGTACTCTATGAGAAATGGGTCAGCGAGGTCGGTGGTCCGAGGCTTGCTAGTGTGTTTTTCCCGGTATGGTTACCTGCAGGAGATTAATGTTGTTTTGTTTACTGCACGGGAGGTACCTGGGGAATGTTTGGGATTCAGCCCTAATGAGCTCGTCTTTGGACACCGTGTCAGAGGGCCTCTCCATATGGTTGAAGAAGTATGGGAGGGCGCAGAAAAACCTTGTTCTATGCTCAAGTGTGTCCTCAACAGTCGAGAATGGATGTTGCGCAGTCTGGAGTGGGCTGGCCGTAATTTGACTAGCTCTCAGGCCCTCATGAAGGACAGATACGACCTCAAGGTTGAACTCAGGGAGTTTCACGTGGGTCAGGATGTGTTGATGCTACTGCCCCTTGTAGGTCACCCCTTATCCGCGAAGTACACTGGTCCTTATAGGGTGGTGGAGGAGCTATCGGACCTGGTTTACTTGGTAGCCACTCCAGACAGACGGAAGTGCAATCAGTTATGTCATGTTAATCCCATGAAGGAGTATGAGAGGCACCCCCCTGAGCCTCTCACTGTGCCTGTGATGACGTTTAGCAGTCAAGGTGGAGAAGGAGAACGGGACAATCAAGCTCAGGTGGAGGATAACTGGAAGGATAGGAAGTTCAAATGGGCGCCTGAGTGTGAGAAGGTGTTTGGAGAAGTAAAACACCTGTTGTGCACTCACCCGATCCTCAGGGCCCCTGACTTTAGCCTACCTTTCCAACTAGCAACGGAGGCTAGTGGTGTGGGGGCTGGTGCCGTCCTTGTGGAAAAGGACGATGATGGGCTGGAGCATCCTGTTAGTTTCTGCTCGGAGA
Organism: Lithodes maja; assembly: GCA_037953745.1. Classification (NCBI taxonomy): domain Eukaryota; kingdom Metazoa; phylum Arthropoda; class Malacostraca; order Decapoda; family Lithodidae; genus Lithodes; species Lithodes maja. The sequence continues at coordinate 5,601 of JBAKBP010038620.1, forward strand.
AGTACAATTCGGCCCAGGGGAGCTGCTCTGTTGTCGAGGAGGAGCTGCTGGCGGTTGTACTTGCTCTGAGGCATTTCGAAGTCTGTGTTCCAGCCTATGGTCCGGTCGTTGTAGTTTACCCAGATCATCACCCTCTCAAGTTCTTGGACCAGTTTCACAATCGGAATATGAGGCTGACCAGGTGGTCACTAAGGTTATTGGTATATAACCTGGACATACGCCATATTGCCGGTTGTGACAACGTGGTTGCAGATGGTCGTTCAAGGGTATATGATCCTGGGTAGATTGACACACGGGTAGCCTCCTGCTTTAGTTTGAATAGTATTTTGCGCTTGGTGCTTGTTGGCTCGCGGTTGTAGCCCAGCGTATTGGGTCGTAAAGCAGGAGTTGAGCGTTTGGTATAGAAGAAAAAAACTAGGCTTGCCCCTATAGTGCAGCCGAAATAAACAAATTAAAAACATAAAAATCAAATAAAAAACTTTCTTTGATAGTTGAATTTTTTCAGTATGTTATAGCAGTAATTCTGAGTTGCACTCCTCTCAGAATGCTGGGCTAGAGAAGCTCGCTCTTGAGGAGCATAACTACATATAATTTAACCTATTGTGTTGGGAGGGTTATAATTTTGAAAAGAATGTTTTGTTGAAGAACTGTGCCAGATATTTTACTGCCGCTGGGTGATGGGAAGTGGAGATATAGCATGGGTTCTAACCATCAGATTTTTGTGAGCCTTGGGGCCTCTGAGAAAAATCTTGGGGGGGTGTGACGTTGACCACTCCGTTAGAACCGCATGGCTTGTCCTACAGTGACTCGCTAGGATCGCCAGGGCAGTGGATGGGGCTACAGTTTATGTATTAGAGTGTGCTTTATTTCATATGAAAGCTCGTGTCATGGGCAGTCCAGAAAGGCTCTTTGTTTTCGCCCATGTCAAGGCTTTATATATTTAATTGTAAAGTATATGTTTTGTCATTAACTAGTAATGATAGAATCTGGGAGAGAGAGAGGGAGTAGAACAGAGTGAGAGGGGGCGCGCAGTGTTTTTTGTCCCGCTCGATGACGTCACGGCTGGCTGCCTCGCGGGGGTTGGTGGAGAGAGGTCCTTACCATGTTGCGAGCTCTGTGAGTGGTCGGTCGACTCGTAACCGTTAGTTTCCCACGCGGCTCGAGCTAGTGCGAGTATATATACTGGTTCCTCGCCACTCTCTCCCTCAGATCTGGCTTCTAGAACGCATCCATCTTTATCCCTTGCAACCTGTCCCCGCTCTTACCTGAGAATCTTTTCCTCGGCCTATCTCTCTCATTTTCCATATCTTTCACCACCTTTATTAACATTATATCCCCTCTGGTTAACTCTGCAAAATCAGCTTCATGCTGGCCAGTTGTATTGTGTGTTAAGGTCTGATATAACCTGTGTATGTTAGTTGTTAAGATAAGTGGATCACGAAGCATTGCTTGGCTTTCATATTGCTGCTTCCTTTAATTATTAGTGTTCTGCTGGATTAGATAATGCTAGACTAGGAGTCTGATATAAAAGGTATTGTTTCCTATGAGTGCTGACTTTAGTTAAAAGCGGTACGACATACCTGAGAACTGGAGTTGATTGAGTAAATCCTAGTCTGTGTGCCATTGAGAGTAGAGCATGCACGAATGAGGGCTTTTTGCCTATACCATTCTGCACTGTTCTAGTCTCGATTGTTTGTCTTTGAGGTACGCCAGGAGAACGCTTAATACTTCGGTATTAAGGTTTCTCAAGAGAGCTACCCTTCATTATAACGTAATATTTGACACACAGACTTGAGATTTGCACTAGGCTATGCAGCATGCCATGCGCACCAGTATCTCGTATCATTGACTCTAGCTAGACTTTATCAATCATAGTAGACATTAAGTATATTAACCTAATTACTCTTTTTATGCATACCCATTTATGATTACACAAGCATTTCGCAGCCTAGTTTGATGTATTGAGACACAAACGACTTAGGCTCTTTTTGTTGATAGGAATACTGTATTGTGGCGATTATTATTAGTGTTGTAGTGTTTAGGATATTCTTGGCTCCGACGGCATTATATATTCTGCCTTTTTGTGTGCATAGCCTGCACGAGCATTGTTCCACTGCCTGCCTTTTTGGGTTCCATTTCCGATACGAGCATCTTTACAGCATCTAACATTTAAAGAAGATTCCTTGTTAGTGTTGAAGGACTTTAGTGCACTTTCTTTCATGCAGGAGTGCCTGACATTTATTGATTAAAGTGACGTAAGCTGTAACTTCTCTTACCACCTTACTGTGTATACCATAACCAAGCACCTTCGGTTATAGGTAGTAATAGGCTGTTTTCACATAACATTAAGCCTAGAGTAGACGCACATTTATTGAGAGTTTGATAGCCTATTATTGCATATAGAACTCTGTAGAGTATTTGTGTTCTTTGTTCACTGGGAATATACTTCAGAGGTTGGAGCTAGCGCTTTCCGTTGTAACATTTATGCCATTACTAGTCCAATGAATAAGAGCCCTGATATATTTGAACCCCAGTCGTAACAATACTGTATATATATATACCGAAAATGTACACATTTATCTCGAAGGATGGTCTTGGTGGTGACTTTCAAGCTTTATGGAAGTCTAGGGAACTAATTAAGAAACATAAAAATATTAAATAAATACAAAATAATAAACATAAAACAAAACTTAATCTGCCATCCAGTAGTATAGCAGCTCAATACAGAAGACCAGGAGAGCGATGCCAACTCCCCCTGCCAACACCACCAATGTACCCTGAAACAGGAATATTAAACTACAATAAACACAATTAACAACAAACAAAAACAATAAACAATAAACACAAACAATAGACGCAAAAAACTAAACACAGACAATAACCATTAACAATAAACAACAAACAAGGAACACAAACAATAGATGCGAAAACTGAACACAAACAATACACTCTGGAAATTTGGAAATCTAGCTAACGTTATGTAATAGCGAAGCAAATATTTTGCAAAAGGTGGTAAAGGCCTGGAAGTGTGGTGGGAGGGCTTGTGGCTTTGGCTCCGCTGCATGTCTGCCTGCCGAGATCGGAACCTCTCCGGGTGGTCAGGGGCCGGGGGAGTGCTGGAGCGACCTGGGTAACCCTGGTCTCTGGGTCTTCTCCTGGGTGACCTGGATGTGTGAGAGTTTGTGTTTTTTATCTGTGTTTATTTTTTGTTTTATGATGTTTTTGTGTTTTCCCTGTTCTTGCTCTGTCTTGAGTCGGCTACCCCCAAAATGGGGATTGGGCCTGAGCATATAGATAGATAGATAGATAGGTAAAGGTGATATCACACATACACACACACACACACACACACACACCAACACACACACACACACACACACACACACACACACACACGCACATATTATCGTTAAATCACAAGAGTTCAAATTTACCCCACACCATTCCTGGTATATCTTGCACTGATATCGGTTACATTATATGAAATATATTAACTTAGGTGACTGAGATATTTTAAAGGTAACCTCATAAGCTGCCAGACCAGTATTTCTAATACAAGTTAAAGGAATAGCCACTTTACCCATAGATTAGTGATGGCCAACGATGTCCTGACTGCAACTTTCTTAGGCGGGTAGAGGCAGGAGGTGTAGTTGGGGGTGTACAGCTGCCGCCAGTACCGGTAGATGCCCGTCTCTACCAATTTCATGACCCTAGGGAAACCAAAACATAACTCTAACGTTGTATGTTTCAAAGTAAAATTGTATGTTTTATTCATTCTTAATTGCTACTAAAACAAGTTTATATTATTGTTTGGTCAATAATATTAAGTGCATCATCTTAATGAATATATGAACAACAAAATTGTACAGTAAGTATTATGTTGACTATGAAATATTTGGTATTGCAAATGTTGCTTCATCTCACCTGCGATTAAAAGCAGGGAAGAGAGGACTGTCTTTAGAAATTGCAAACGAAGCCCTCATTGGAAGTATCTCTTCCTGAGCCAGGTAGAAGTCACATCTTCCTGAGAGCATTATAAAGAAAAATAATAGTTTTATGGGGGTTTACGCTTGGCAACACCTTGCTGCGGAGCTCATTATCGCTCTATTGACCTTTGGACCCTGTGAGTTATGCAGACTGGATTTTGAATAATATATATTTCAGTGACCATAGTACATAATTATATTCTAATTTGTTGAAACATAATTTTAGGCTGGCTATTATTAAACCATTGTATTAAGCTCTGCAGGACTCAAAGGGTTGAGTGAGATCTAGCTCACTCTTTTTATTGCTAGATGCATTTCCTAAACTGTATAACATTGTCAAGCGATAGCCATAATACTTGTAGCAAACTGAAAGGGTTAATGGAAGATATACTACGTGTATGCATGCGTGTATGTATGTATGCATATAAGCATGTACATATACTTACCATTCGCTGAAAAATCCACAGCAGCTGTTAGTATCGCCTTGGTATCTAAGACGATGATGACATGGGTGCCTCTCCTCACATGCTGGTCGATGTTGGCGTTGATCTGGGACAGGTAGATGGGTTCAAAGCGACCCTCCTGATGCAAGTCTCCAATTTGTCTTAGTATGCCATCCTCTGCATCCTGTTGGAATTAAAGTTTACGTTTACGATTACATTATGTTAACATGGTGGGACTCGCAGAGGGCCGTTCTTTGGGCGGCATAATGTGTGGGTTTTGCGCATAGGGATTAGTGATTGGGACAGGATCAGGAGAAAGATCAAGATGCAATGACTGTTTTTTTTTCCATGTGTATGAAGGAGACAAAAGGCAGGTTGCCCGTACGAGTGGTACTATTAACTATATGAAATGGGAGATGATTCCACTCTTGGTTGCTGCGGAGGAAACTTTATTGTCTAAATAATATTATGTCCGTGCTTGCATGATAGGTGTGGTATTTTAGGTTGTGGCTGCGTCTCGTGAATTGTATGGTTGTAGGGTGTAAATATATATTTGTGTTTATATCTACTAAGTTGTTAATGATTTTATATAACATCTGTGATACTTGCATTTCGGAGGTTCCTTTATATTATTCAAGGTTTCAAAATAGATCAGAAATAATAACGGCGCTCTAATACAGCTCTAATTAAAAACAATATTGTATTCACTCACTAAGAATGCCTGTTCCACACTGGTGCCCTTTGAGGTAAGAACGGTGACCGGGCTGTGTAGTAAGTCTTGCAGCTGTTGAATAGGTAGAGGGACGTATCTGACAGCCAGGAGAGACATCAGGTTGCCGGCGTAGCTCAGAGTCATCACCAGCATCATCAACATCCACACTCCCAGCACCACACGCTCCCACCACCACCACTTGTCCACGCTGGATATATCTAGGAAATAAGGCTGGCATCACTCATCACCAATATCTCTGCCATCACTAGCATCATCAACATCCACACTTCCAACCCCATACGCTCCCACCAACACCACTTTTCCACGCTGCACACATCTAAGAAATAAGTCTGGCGCCACTCATCCCCGTCTGTCATCACCAACACGTGTGCCATCACTAGCATCATCAACATCAACATAACCTGCGTGGATAGCTGACGGAGTAGTCTTTTATATTCTTCAGTATAACGTTAGGATAGTTTCATCAACATATTATCAGCAATATTTCAAATCCAGTTGGCACACACTTATCTCAATTGATGCGTTTTAATGTTGATAATACACTGTACCACATCACATATAACATACAATATCTAAGCCAAATTATAACTTGATTGATTTCATGTGAAAAAATGGCTCACCTTCTTGTAGTAAAACACGAATGCAATTAAGGACCTTAGAGGAAATCCTGGCTCGTGTCATTGTCTTACTAAAGAAGACTGGTAAGACGATCATGACAGTAATGACCCCCACCAGTGCCATCAAGAGTGCCACCCAAACTAAAGGTGCCAGTGGTAACAAGAAGCTCCAGGGGTCGACCTCAGGCCTCCCACGGTGCACCAGTATACGACTGTACCAGACGGTCAGGGGAAACGTGAAATCCACCACCTGTCCTCGTTGGTACCCCGCGTATAGGAGACCGACGGCAATATCGGCTTCCTGAAATGGTGGGTCTTTAGCGGGCGTCCCATACAGTACGTAAAGACCCGACAAGAGCCGATCTTTTCAAAATATTTGAATTTTTGATAAATCGTCTATGATCGAGTATAATCGTGTAAATCAATCGGCTCTACTCGAGTTTATCTGGAACTGGACGGGGTGCCCGACGACAGGTCCGTGAAGTCTGCCAATAATTAGTGTATACACTATTTTTCAGCCGACTGTTTTTGATGGTCGGGGAAAAAAAACGTTAAATTTTGGACGTGTTGCTGACGTATGTCGAACGGTTTTCGGACGTGCAGCAATCGTTTTTGACGTACAATAATCGGGCAAAATGCATTTCTTTTCCCCCCTATATATCTCTATTTTCGTATCTGTTTTTTGTACTTTTACAATAAAAAAAAAATTGTAATATGTTGTTTGCCATATCCTTGACCTAATGTAAGTTTAATTCATGTAAACGCTAAGATAACTCTGCACAAATATGACTTCAATTACCTAAATATTTATAGAAATGTTAGTACCAAATAATCCTACCATAATATCTCGTGCAACAAACATAGAACAAACCAAGTACAGAAGGAATGAAATAAAATAATGATAAATAATGATAAATAAAATAATAATAATGAATATGAATACATGTCAGGGAAAATACATAAATTAACGAAAATATAAGTTTGTTACAAATACCTAGAACAAATAGGAAACATTTTGAGAGGCAAAATCAATTAGAAAAGAAATAGAAATTTGTAGAAATCTATAGAACAATTATGAACCATGTTGAGTGAAAATAAAATATAAAATATAAAAGAGATAGCAATATATGGAAAAAATATTAAACATGTTGAGGGCAAAGCAAATGTTATAGAAAACTATAAAGAAGATAGAAATATTTAGAACAAATATGAAACACATGTTGAGAGGAAAAACAAAAATATAAGAGAGAAATATAAGAGATGTATATGGAACAAATATTAAACATGTTGAGGGCTAAGCAAATGTTATAGAAAACTATAAAGGAGATAGAAATATTTAGAAATGTGAAACCTATGTTGAGAGGGAAAAGGAAATATAAGAGATAAATATAACAGAGATAGAAATCTACAGAACAAATATGAAAGATATGTTAACGTTTACATGGCCAGGTGTCAGGTGTCACCTGTCCTAAATTTTAAAAGGCAAGGTTTGGTGGTAGACTGTGTGGGGGTCTACGGCCCCCGACCTTTATATAGGGTTGGGTACTTGGTCGTGCTTCTGTCGTAGGAGTCGACCCTGTCGGGTGACACACGTATGTATCGTGCGACACACTTGCGCAGCACATATGCTGCTCGTCTGGCAGACAGCTAACATCCTAACAACATCCAACTTAGCGTACTGTGAACGTGTTGCGCGGACGTGCGTGTCGTACTGACAACACGAGTTAACGTGTGGCAGACGTAAATGTGTCGTGAGTGACGTGTGAGTGACGTGTGACTGACGTGTGAGTGACGTGCGGCTGTCCTTGTCTGGCGAGCCTCGTGTCAAACGTGTCGATTCGGCAAAAAGTTGTTAAATCGGCTAACGTCGGCCGTTGTCGTGTCTTGACGTACTGTATGGGACGCGGCCTTTTCATAAATTTCACTTCGAATACCGTCATAATACAAGCTACGGTAAACAAAAATAATACTCCTATTATCTATTTTTTATTAATGTCACCACAACACCAAACACCTCCAAAGAAATTAATGAAAGCATATATGTGATCCACCAGGATTCGAACCCGGGTTATAAAACACAGATTTTTAGACACCTTAACTATTACACCACCAAGACAATTATTGGTTGATTCATTACTATATAGACAGTTAAATCTTTGGCAGTTCTATAACGAATGTATGATGAAAACTATATCACGATGCTTATTATGTGAGAAACACAAATTAAAACACATGTCAGAGGAAAGGGGTAACAATTCTAAGCTCGTTGAATACCGTCATAATACTATAGTCCATTCATTATAGGTAGGCCAACAATCTTGACCACTAACCTCTTTAACTCACAGATGACTAGAGTAGTCGAACTAATATGTCCAATATTTGAGAAGGGTCAGCCAGGGAATATGTGTGGAAATGTTCAACACATTTGCTCTAGCCCTTCTCGAATTATAGAAGTTGGGGATCACGATTTCTGGTCTACCTATAATGAATGGACTTTAGCTACAGTAATCAAAACTTATACTCTTGTATTTGCAATTATTGGTTGTTTTATTACTATACAGTATAGGGAGTATGTTTGACAGTTAAATAACGAATTTATGATGAAAAATATAGCACGATGCTTATAATGTGTGAAACACAAAATGAAACGCATAACAGAGGAAAGGGGTAACATTTATAAACACGTCATAATCAATAAATCTGACTTATCAATGGACTAACCTGTCTCTGCAGCATCCCCATTATCCCTGTATAGGAACCATTGGGTAACTGTATTCCCGTCGTGCGGTCTGGAGGAGGCTTCATCTGTAAACTGTAGTCATTTATCACGATTAGTGTTATCTATTTTTCTTGACATTACATATTTGTGGATAAATATATGGATGCAACATGGACTACATATCTGCAATCCGATATATGCATACAAACTTCGAAAACTATGTTTATTGATATTGCGCAGAAGTTTAATTGCATAGAACAACGAAGGCTACTACGGAATGTGATTAAGAAAATATAACGAAGCCTGGATTATAGAGGAAGGTATATGAGGATATATATTCTAACATAGTTTAGTTGTAGAATATACTGTAATTGAATTAGCAGTAGGGAGAGGTCAGGTCAGGACAAAAATAGATGAGAAAGGATGAATGTGAACAGGATATGATCATATATGTGTGGGTCAGCTGGCGTTTTGTTGATTTTGGTATATGTATGTTGGTATGTTTTCATAGCGGCAGGTTATATAGAGTTAAGGAGTATTAGACACACACAACAAAAAATATATATAAGGAAACATGCTAGCATTACTTAATTGTTTGTGGGCATACGGTAGTACAAGTAATGGTCGCTCCTCTGTAAATCTAAAATGGCTTACTTACGAATGGGAAAGGGTTGGGTCCTTCTATTATTTTGTTCATAAATAATTATAATAGTATAGACAACTTATGGGTAGTTTTATCGGTGAGTTTATCGGAAGACTTTACATACGTGAAGTTCATTTCCATGGCAATAATTTCGAAGATCCTAATCTCTGGATCCATGATAATTACTCTCTTCCCACCAGGAGCGTCGGGATCATCTACCGTGATGGTTTTGGTCAAGGAATGTTTTATGTAAGCCACCTTCAAGCGAGGTCCATTCTCCAGTCTATATTGGATGAAATAACAAACAATTACCTTCCTGGACAGTTTACCTCCTACTGTACCGGCGACACCTTTTTCATTTTATTCTAGCTGCATTTAGACGAGTTTGAGCAGCTTAAGAAGGTTATCTGGTAGTACAAGAAGTTAAGTGAGATAGTTTAAAGCCTGTTAATTGCTGTAGGATCCTTTTAGACTGAATACAATCGTCTAATAATAGCCAGAATAAAGTTAAAAAGACGTTACAGATACTGAATGGGTTAATGCAAAATAGTTTAATTTAAGTTTCACATTTAATTTTCTTATTTAGCATAATGTATTTAAGTGTTTACATTCTTAAAAACATGTATATAATATCCAGGATAATGTTCAGTTTGGTATGACTATATTATGGATATATTATGCATATTTTTTCAAACTATTTGTACTCTGCCAAATGCTTTACTTATCAAACTTATTAGGAAAGGCTGGGAAACGGGAAGAGAGAGTCAATCCTCGTGTACGGGTCCAACTGCCGATCCGAAGTAACTGATCATCTTCACCACCGTACGGCAGCTCCACACGTAGAGAACATCTACGGAGTACAGATTATGTAATATATACATATATAATTTATATGAATCTTACACGTATTCCATAAGATCGTTAGAATTATTATGCAGGGCAAATATTCACCATACATTATCACATATACTTAGGGTCAATGTTTCAGCATCTTAACCCTTCCAAGATATGATGACGCACTTTTTTCTGATTTCTGGCTATCATTAGACGATTTTAATCGGTTTGTGGAATTAAGAGGGTTTATTGAGATAGTCTTTACCACTTTCATTCCCACAGATCCTTCCTAAGCGGTAACAAATCGTCTAATGATAGCCAACAAAAAAACTGACATGACGCGGCTTCATTCTCAAGGGGTTTATTCTAACTTGAGTGGGG
>JBAKBP010038621.1:0-15955 GCA_037953745.1 Lithodes maja
CAATTGGACGATAGTTGGAGGGTTGAGAGCGGTCACCCTTCTTTGGGACAGGTTGAATGTGAGCAAACTTCCAGCATGAAGGGAAGACGTTAGAGGATAGACAGAGACGAAAGAGTTTGCCTAGGCAGGGAGTCAGCACGGAAGCACAGTTTTTGAGAACAACAGGAGGAACACCGTCCGGACCGTACGCCTTATTAGTGTTAAGCCCAGAGAGGGTAGAAAGTACATCTTTAGAAGATATTAGGATATTAGGCATAAGTAAGAGAGAGGAGGGCGGAGAGGGAGGAATAGCACCGGAATCATCCAAGGTGGAGTTTCTAGCAAAAGTTTGAGCGAAGAGTTTAGCTTTGTCAGAGGAAGAAGTGATGGTTGTGCCATCAGAGTGGGAAAGGGGAGGGAAAGACGAGGAAGAGAAATTGTTGGAGAGGTTTTTGGCTAGATGCCAGAAAGCTTGGGAAGAGCTAGAGTTGGATAGTTCAGTGCATTTATTATTGATGAAAGAGTGTTTGGCAAGTCGAAGAACAGATTTGGCTTGATTCCGGGCAGAAACATATGAAGAATGAGAGTCTTGAGTTTTAAGGCGTCGGTACCGTTTGAATGCTTCCTCCTTATTGCGGACAGCAGTAGAACAGGCGTGAGTAAACCAAGATTTTTTAGCATTAGTCTGAGAGAAAGAGAATGGAATGTATGCTTCCATGCCCGATAGGATTACCTCGGTAATGCGTTCAGCACTCTCCGAGGGTCCTCGGCCATGGAAGCAGAAATCATTCCATGGGAAATCAAAGAAGTACTGCCGAAGAGCCTCCCAGTCGGCAGCGCCAAAGTGCCACAAGCGTCGCCGGCTAGGAGGATCGGGTGGCTGTACTGGAGAGATAGGACAGGTGACAGAGATAAGTTTACACACACACACACACACACAGGTGTGTGTGTGTGTGTGATACAGGTGTGTGTGTGTGTGTGATTCAGGTGTGTGTGTGTGTGTGTGTGTGGACAACTGAGTGCCTGGGGTGTGTGTGTATGTGTGCGTGGTTAATACAGTTATGCGTAATAATGGATAAAGAGTGACAGACTGTTTGATGCTTGTGTTTATGAACGTGTGTGTATAATATGTAGTGATAGTGAATGTAGTGGGTGTGGGTGTGGGTGTGTGTGTGTGTGTGTGTGTGTGTGATGAGAGTGAATGCCTAGTGTGTATGTGTGGGTATGCGTGTGTATGCAACATGTACGTATATGTGCGTGGGTGATAGAGTTAAGCGTAATAATGTATAAAGAGTAACAGAGCGTTTGATGGCTGTGTTTATGAACGTGTGTGGTGTGTATATGTATGTGTGTGTGTGTATCTGTGTGTATGTGTGTGTATGTGTGTGTGTGTGTGTGTGTGTGTGCGTGGGTGCGTTTGATGGCTGTATTTATGCAAGTCAGTCGATATATGCGTCCCAATTTCCATTTCCAGGCGTGTTATGGGCGGACGCGTATATTTACTTCGCTATTTACATCCATATTTTCCACAGTAGGGGGATTTAATGGGGGATGGACTGTTTTTTCTGGTCCCCCTTTTCCCTCGTGTTTATCCCCATTGGACGTTCGGCCCATTAGTTTGGCGATTTTAAGACTATATGCCCCCCCCCCCCCATTTCTTTGTCAATAATAAGGTCTTTCGTCCCATTTAGGTGTCTATTTTTTCCTGGCGAGCGATAGGAGCCTGTTAAGAGTAATCGGCCTTTGGCCGGGACATTTTTCTACCGACAAATTTACACATTTATCTTGAAGGGGGGTCTAGGGGATGTTTTTTACAGCTTGATGGAGGTCTAGGGAGGAAACTAGACACATCTTAAATACATATAACAATAAGCAAATAAATACGCCCATCTCCCCTTAATGTCACGATATGCAGTGTAAACATATTCGTAAATTTAATCGTAAAGGCTGAAATGTGCGACCCTATAAAGCCCTGGTCAATATTACATGATTATTAAACCCTATTCGTAAAGACTGAAATTTACGACCACATAAAACCCTGCTCAACATTACATAATTAAGCTGTATTTTAGCTGTATTTTAGCTTTGATTTACGATAACGAGATCGTAAATACCTATACGCTGTTTCATTTCAGCGGACGATAAATTGAATCCCTTAGCCACTAATGTCTCGTTGCTTGATTATTATGTTACCTCCACCAACCGACCGTCTTTACTCCTCAACTCCATTAATGCAATCAACAAATACATGTGGCAGTCCAGGGATTCGAACCTAGGATGCTCACACTGAAGTTCAGGGCATTTATCCATTGCGCTACGAAGACCGAAATATGAAACTACTCTGTTTCGGCATCACATTAAGGGGGTTGATCTGTTTTGGTTCTGTCCTTTTCTATCTTTCTCTGCCTTGTACCCATTTGGCCCCATTCAGCCTACTGTTTTAAGACGTTTATCCCCATCCAGGTGTCAATTGTTTACTGGTGAGCGGTAGCGAGCCAGCATATTTTTTATTTTTGTTTGACAGCAGGCTAAATTTGTAAATTTTTCGATAGAAAAATGTCTCCGGCGAAGCCGGATTTCTTCATATAATGCTGGTTCGCTATCGCTTGCCAGTAAGAAATCGACACCTAGATGGGGATAAACGTCTTAAAATAGTTGGCTTAATGGGGCCGAATGGATACAAGCCAGGGCAAGAGAGAAATGGAGAGAAATAAAAAAAAAGCAGGTCACCCCCCTTAAGGGGAGATATCCACTTGAGGGATTTTTCTCTTGACCCCTTTCTCCCTCATGTTTAGCCCCATTGCTTTTGAGATTTTAAGACGTTCGCCCCATTAGTTTGGAACTTTCACCCCATTTATGTCACTTTTAAGACCTTTCGTGTCATTTAGGGGTAGATTTTCTCCTGGCGAGCGATAGCGAGTCTGTGATTTAAGAGGAACCGGCCTTTGGCCGGGACATTTTTCTACCGAAAAATGTACAAATTTAGCTTGAAAGAGGGTCTAGAGGGTGTAATTTTAAGCTTGATGGAGGTCTAGGGAACAAACTAGAAACCTCCCCTTAAGACCAAGTTTGGATAATTAGCACCACATATTTCACTACCCAATCTTCAAATTAGCTGACTTTGAAATTTACCGTCAGTTGAAAAGAAACATAGTATAGGGATATCCACGATTGGTTAACCCTTTCAGAATCCGACGAGGCAGTTACTTCTTTTAGGCTTTCTGGCTATTAGTAGACGATTGTATGCTGCTTAAGAAGGGTGTATGGAAGTCAGGAGAGTTAATTGATATAGTCAGGAGAGTTAATTGATATAGTCAGGAGAGTTAATTGATATAGTCAGGGAGAGTGAATTGATATAGTCAGGAGAGTTAATTGATATAGTCAGGAGAGTTAATTGATATAGTCAGGAGAGTTAATTGATATATATAGTTCGGAGAGATAATTGAGATAGCCTTTACCCTTACAATTCCCACAGATCCTTCCTAAACTTCATAAAATCGTTTAATGATAGCCCAAATGAACTGTCAACGAGCGTCATAATCGTTTAATGATAGCCCAAATGAACTGTCAACGAGCGTCATAATCGTTTAATGATAGCCCAAATGAACTGTCAACGAGCGTCATAATTGTCAAAGGGTTAAGGGGAGAGGGTCCGCTTTTCTGGCCCCTCTTCTCCCTCATGCTTAGCCCCATTAGTTTTCAGATTTTAAGAAGTTCGGCTCATTAGTTAGGCGATTTTAAGACCTTTCGCCCCTTTTCGTTTCTTTGTCAATATTAAGACTTTTCGTGCCATATAGGTGTCGATTTTTTCCTGGCGAGCTATAGCGAGTCTGTAATTTAGGAGGAACCGGCCTTTGGCCGGGACATTTTTCTACCGAAAAATGTACAAATTTATCTTAAAGGAGGATCTAGGGGATCTTTTTTGTTAAAGCTTGATGGACGTCTAGTGAGGAAACTATAAATATAAAAACTATATGAAAAACTCGACCAAAAAACTAAACCCTTCCCCCTTAAGTGCGTGGCCGCACTGTTGCCAGGTCGGTCACGGTGAATATTAACCAATACATTAACAGTGCCCTTCTTTTTATTAGGCTCTGTCTCGAGTCGGCCACCTTCAGCAATGGAGTATATGCCATACATACATACATACTATTACACGATTTTATTCAGTTTAAGAAGGGCCTGCAGCAATTAACAGGCTTCGAACGATTATATTTGAATTGGGAAGGATATATGGAAAATAGAGGGTTAATTGAGACAGTCGTTACCCTTTCAATTACCCACACATCTTTCCAAAGCTGTATAAAATCGTCTAATGATAGCCAGAATAAGATGAACATGGCACCAGGGTACTGAAGGTGTTAATTATTGGAGGTATATAATATAATGGCTGGGGAACTTGGTGTAAGCTTAGTGTTGTGTGCCAGATGGTCGGAGGAGGAGGGTTGTTGTGTTGTGGGGAGCTTGTGGGAGTTGTGTCTTAACTAAACTTGTGGTGGTGGTGATAGTGGTAGTTGTCGTAGTCCCACAATCCACTACCGCAACCACAATCACTACCACAACTACAACCACTACTGTAACTGCAACCACTGCAACCACTACCACCACCACCATCACTGCCAACAATTCAGTCTCGAGTGCTGGTATTTTGACTGTGGATTGACTATGCCTCTAATCTCTCTCTCTCTCTCTCTCTCTCTCTCTCTCTCTCTCTCTCTCTCTCTCTCTCTCTCTCTCTCTCATCCACGCTTTAGGCCCCTCTATTTCAAATTCATTTCAACCAACCAACGATGAAGAGGAAACCACATATGCAAATATTTATGCATATATTTTTCATGTTAAAATACGGTTCATATTTCGGGGTCACCATTTTAAATATTTTGTTCAAGGTTTGTTTATGCGAATTGAAGTGCAAATAAAAAAATGAGTTAGCGGATTTTACTCATGTATTTTCGTTCCTCGTTTTTATATTATATTTTCTATTTTCTCTTTCTCTCTCTCTCTCTCTCTCTCTCTCTCTCTCTCTCTCTCTCTCTCTCTCTCTCTCTCTCTCTCTTATTTATTATTTTTTATTCTTTAGTTGGGGGAGGGAAAAGTGAAAAAGGTGCATGCGAATTTTTGCTTTCAACCCATCACTAGCTTATACACTCACGCTCTCTCTCTCTCTCTAGGACCAATTCTCTTTCTAATTTACATCAACGACATAGATGAGGGTCTCGCCTGTACAATCTCAAAATTTGCTGACAATACAAAAATTGCAAATAGCGTACTCTCAAAAGATCAAGTTGACGATATGCAACACAATCTAGATAAATTGTCACATTGGGCCCAAATTTGGCAAATGAGTTTCAATGCGGATAAATGTAAAGTACTACATATCGGATACCTAAATGAGAAAGCAAACTATTCGATGAATGGCACTCAGCTTAAGAATGTAAACAGAGAAACCGATCTGGGAGTAACAATATCGAGTAACCTAAAACCGAGTCAACAATGTTCAGAAGTTGTTAAGAAGGCAAACAAAATAATTGGCTTTATAGGCAGGTCATTTGAGCATAAATCCAAAGACGTTATCCTAACCCTTTACAATTCCTTAGTCCGCCCTCTTCTGGAATACTGCGTTCAATGCTGGTGCCCTTATTACCAAAAAGACATAAACAAGCTAGAACGAGTTCAACGTAGAGTTACCAAAATGATACCTAGCCTAAAGAACAAACCATACGAAGAGCAAGAGCGTCTTAGAGAATTAAATCAATTTCCTTTAACCCAGCGCAGATTAAGAGGTGACTTAATTCAAGTGTTCAAAATCATCAAAGGCATCGACAATATGAACTGTAGTAAGTACTTCGCTATCGACCAATCTAATTACACGCGGGGAAACGGTTGCAAAATTATTGGTAAATCTTTTAACTCACACGAATCTAAGAATTTCTTCTTCAATCGAGTTGTCAACTTGTGGAATGGGCTTCCCCGAGACGTTATAGACTGCAGCACCATTGATTCATTTAAACTCCGCCTAGACAAATATCTCGCATCAAACCCGCGACGGACTGCGTTTGTAAATGAATAACTTTATTTTATCCTCCCCTCAGTTACTAACCCATATGTCCCCTACTAACTTCCTAGTCCTGCCACGGACATTAGTTCCAGGGCAGTAGTTCCCTTTCCAATGTTCCCTTACCCACTCTAAACCACTGTTTGGACACTTGATCCTCAGTGTTTTGGAGGACAAGCAGCCTAGAAGGGTCACTAGACCTGTTGTTGCTTGATTTCCTTTGTACTCCTTTGTACCTTTGTACTCTCTCTCTCTCTCTCTCTCTCTCTCTCTCTCTCTCTCTCTCTGTTTAAAACTATTGTAGCAATTATAATTATTATTTGTGTATTATTATTATATTAACCCTCCAGCCCCGGCTACGCATTACATAAATATTCCCCGAAACCCGGGTCTTTTGGCCAAAAAACGTCTAGGCTAGGCTACCGTATATTTGTTATTCTGACTACTTCCCGCATTCCCACGCATCCCCAAGCGTAGCTGTGTTATTTACCTGTAGAATGGCGTTAAGTAGAGCTCTCTAAGTCAACTGGTTGAGTTGTGATGATGATTTCATTGGAGATAACTTTATGGCAAAAACAGCCACTTTACACTACTTTTCGATACTTAACAACAACATACAGGCACACACGAACAAGCGACGCTCTCCTTCTTGTGGCCGGAGATGCGGGGCGTCGGTCCAGCCGGCTGTTGTTTACATGCGTCGGACCGACGCCTCGCACACCAAGCTCACAGGCTTTGACCTCATGGGTGTTTAAGAGCCCTTCCGGGCAGCTCGTGTATGCTTTTTTATGGGCGTTCAAGAGCCCTTCCGGGAACAGAGGGTTAAAATGATAACTATTTATGTTGTGTATTTCTTAATGTCTTGATTGAGTAACTAGATTGACTGTGTGACGCCTCCCGGCGTTAGCAGAATGGTTGCGTGGGGCATTGCAGCTCGCTAGCGCTCGCCAGGATGGGGGGATAGGCTACAGTTGTCCTAGAATGATCTGCTTTATTTCATTAGTGTCGTGTTGCCACAGACAGTCTAGAAATGGTCTTTGTTTTGGTCTGTGACCGCGCCTTATATTTTATATTCGCTATAATATAAATGTTGCTTGTGTGGGAGGCGAGCGAGAGAGTGTGAGGGAGTACACCCGGCAGCAAGGTGAGCTATGACGCGGCTCGCTTGGGCGCTGACGGCGTTGGCGGCCGGGTGGTCAACTAGTCCCTTCCCGTCGCTGCCTCGTGTTCTTTACCAGCTCAGAGCTTGCCTGACACGCGTATCGCCTACATCCTTTGCAATTCTGTCCCCCATACTCGCGACTTTGCATACTATTTCTCTCTCTCGACTTCTCCTTTCTCATTCTCTAATCTTTATTAAACTCAACATCCCTTCTGGTTTCAGCATAGACGTTCACCGTCGACCAGTCGTATTGTACGCGAAGCTTTCAGATATTTCCATGTATTAGGTTAAGGAGGTATTATGCTTTATTGAGGTTTAGAGAGACGGACTTTTCCGTATGTGCCCTCTCTCGGGAAGGTTGTAGACCGGTATATGTCTCCCTTGCAAGGTGTTGAGTGATTCTGCTTGGTTATCTAAAGCTAGACTGGGGGTAAGGTTATTGTGTCGTTGTCTCCGATGTGTGCAGTGTTAGCTAAGCTCTGCACGACATCGACAGGTACTGTGGGAGCCTAAGTTGTCTTCGGGTTGGTTTACTTTGCGAGCACAGCGCTGTGGTGTGAGAGGGCCATAGCCTATCCCTCACAACATAGTGCTGCCTCTTTGTGTTGACTTCTGAGGGATCGCCAGGATAGAGCTAGGTACTAGAGACCTAGATTTATCAAGAGAACATCCCCGTCATATAACGTAATCTTCATTATACCACCCTTGGACAACGTTAGGCTACGAGCCGCATGCTCGCCCATTGTTGCCCTGCCTTGATACCCCAGCTAGACTTTATTAACTGAGCAGACACTGGTTAGAGATAAGCCCCCTTATTACATGTATGCAGCATTATTATTCACTGCACTTTTTAGCCGAGGTTGTTGTTGAGTTGCACAACCCGAGTAGGCTGTTGCGTTGTGTCACGAAGCATTTATTTAGTTGTCGAGCATTACTACCTTTGCGCAGTCTTTAATATTTGTCTGCTTATTATTACTATATGTCCTAGTATTTATTGTGACCCGTATTCTGCATTATAATTGTTCAAGATTCTTTACGAACATCTTCCCAGCATCAGACTTATTTCAGAAGTTTCCAGTTGATGTTGCAGGACTAGCATTGCACTTTCTTTAATACAGGAGTGCCAGTTATTTGAGTATCTACCGTAACGTTAATTAATCACGTTAACTATCTTTTCTTTGTGTAACATAATCGAGTAATCTTTTACTGTTTGAGAATAGGCTGTTTTATTGAGCGTCAGCCTAGTGTGTGTGCACCAGTTACCGAGTCATAGGATACCTCGTTGTCCAGGCACGACTCAGGGCGGTAATGGTGTTTTCTTTTCCAGTGTTTAAGGCAGGGGTTGGATCTAGTGTTACCGTTGTTGCTTTTTGCCATTATCTAGTCCAATGTTGAAGAGCCCTGTCTCTTTGAGAACCTGGATCGTAACAAATGGCGACCTAACTCAGGATCTTGTGAACTAAGAGATAATTGCAGGATTGTTGTGGTCATTTGTTTTATTGAGGAATATAGTGGGCACGTTAGAATTTTTTTGGCAAAGTAGTATAGCACTTGAGTCTTCAGACATTTTTGGCAAGTGAATAGTGCTACATAAGAGCTTGGGTACTTTTTTTTTTTTATAAACGTGAGAATTTTTGGTGGACACCATGGGAGACGAATCAGATCATACTGAGGGTTCAGGGAATGATGCAGGCTCTGATGGGCAGATGCCAGGGGGGTTAGTAACTAGTGAGGAGGCCGCAAAGAAGTTTTTGGAGGTGCCTATAACAGCTGATCGACTAGAGGGAATTAGCAAGTATGGTCTACAGTGTTTGGCTCCCCTCATGTGGCTTAAGGTGGCTCATGGCATCAAGAAGAACGATTTGAGGGTTTGCGTACTGGGGGCGGCTAGTGAGGTCCAGGGTGGAGAGGGTGCTCGGGGACTTCTGCTCGAGCCCCCCCTCCACTCTACTCCCATCGGGACCTCTAGGATGCCGGAGTTTAGTACGTTCCCGCAGGCCGATAGCCGCTGGCAGCGTGGTTTAGGATTGCTGGGTGGGCCTCCAATAGTTGCACCTCCTCCTCAAAGTTTCACTACAGAAATGCTCTTCCAGCTTGAGATGGCCAAGATGCAGGCTGAGCGTGAGGAACGTCTCGCTAAGGTTAAACAACAGACGGATCTCGAACTCGCTAAGGCTAAACAACAGACGGATCTCGAACTCGCTAAGGCTAAACAACAGACTGATCTCGAACTCGCGAGAATAAAATCCGAGTCGGAGGCTGAGTCTACCAGGTACCGGGCAGATATCGATCTTGAGAAGACTCGGGTGGAAACGACAGGGCAACGTCTCGGTGGTGGGAATCGTGGGCATGATCAGTCTTTGTCGCACCTGTTGAAGCTAGTCCCTGTATTTGATGAGTCGGGTGTCACCGAATTTTTCATGAGATTCGAGAAGAAGTGCCAGGAACACCAGTGGCCTGGGGAGAAGTGGGCAGCCCTTGTTTCCTCTAGAGTTGTGGGCAAGGGACTCAGGGCTTATGATGCATTGCCTATATAGTCGTGTATTATCTATGAGGAACTCAAGGAGGCTGTCCTGAGAGCATACAAACTACAACCAGAGACGTACAGGTTGAAGTTCCGGGGTGTTACCAAGGGTCGGGAGAGCACCTTTTTGGAACATGCCCGGGAGCTGTCCGATGCTTTTGGGAATTGGCTGAGGTCGGAGAAAGCTACTACGTTTGACGACATTAAACAGTTGGTGCTTTTAGAGCAGTTTTTCAAATGCACGGGCGGCGACCTGATGTTAAACCTGAAAGAAAAGCAACCAAAAACTCTACAGGAGGCAGCTGAGATGGCTGACCTCCGGTTATCACTAATTCGTGGGTGCGGGTCTGCCCAGCGTAGTGAGGCAGGTAACAAGGGGCGTGACGCCCCACCCCCGCCGAGTTAGTGATATACCTTATGCAAACAAGTACAAGAGCCATGATACCAAGACTGACCACAAGACTAGCACCGTCCCGTTTAAGAAGGGGCCGGGCCCTTCCCAGTACCAAGGGAAGCCCAAAGGGGAGTTGGAGTGTTATCATTGTCATAAAAAGGGGCACTTTGCAAGAGTCTGTCCTAGCAAACCACCTACAGCAGCTGTGTCTTTGGCCTGCAACATTGGTGTGTCTCCGAAGTCGTCTGAGTTTGCCCGGGGCAGTTCGTCAGAGGCTGAGGCACAGCCAATGCAGAAGCACCTGGGAGGCTCGAACCCTGCTCAGGATGTTTTTTGCGACCATAGAGGGCGGGGTTGCGTGATGTGGGTGGGGCGCAAGTATGGAGTAGAGGTCTTGCGTGATACAGGTGCTTCCCAGACTCTGATGAAAAACTTGACTGGCTACCCTATAAACGTGGCTCGGGTGGTAGTGGTGCAGGGTATTAATGCAACTCGGTCATACCCGCTGGTGCGGTTGGAGTTGGAGGTGGATGGTGTGGCACGTGAATTGGATGTCAGGATTGTGGAGAAACTGCCAGTGGAGGGCGTCGACCTTCTTCTCGGCAACGACTTTGCAATGCCCGCTTCTGAGGTTCTACCCTTAGTCGTTGCCGAGAGGCCGGCCGACGTGAGTAGGGAAGAGCAAGAGTGGGTCGAGCGGTGCCAAACACAACCCATGGCGTGTGTTGTCACCCGAGCTCGGGCAGCTAAAGTGTCACAGCCTAGTCCTCCGTCTTCAGACCAGCGGAGGAACGATCAACAGGAGGAGGCTAAAGCTGGAGTTGGTTTTAAGAGTTTTGACTCGGCGGCTCTCCTGGGTGATTCAGTATTAGCACCATTACTTAATTCTGGAGTAGCCCCTGGGCCTGTCATCGAGAGTGACGAGGCTGGGCATGAAGAGTCTCCACGACAGCAACGTTATGTACATCGAGAGAGACAGAGGGAGCAGCCCAGTATCGGGGAAGGTCATGCATTGCTCCGGGAGCAGTTAGATCGCTTGGCACCCTCAGATATACGTCAGTTGCAACTAGAGGACCCTGAGCTCCAAACGTGTGCTAATGGAGCTGTAGAGCTCGACGAGGACGGCGATGCACAGCCAGGAGATTTTTTTATTTAGAAGGCATCCTCTATAGGCATTTTCAAGACCCTAAACGTAGTTGGCAAGAGGGGTCCGGAGTAGTGGACCAGTTGGTGGTGCCACGAGAGTGCAGGGATAGCCTACTGAGGTTGGCGCATGACATACCACTGGCAGGACATCTAGGGGTGAGAAAAACGGTGGCGGCTTTAGAAAAATTGTTTTGGTGGCCGGGGTTGAAGGGGCAGGTGGTAACCTGGATAGCAAGGTGTCATACGTGCCAGAGGGTTGGAAAACCTAACCAAACAATTCCGAGAGCCCTGTTGCACCCCATTCCTGTCAGTGGACCGCCCTTCAGTAAGGTCATCATTGATATGGTCGGACCCCTACCCCCTACTAGTGCCGGCAATAAATTTCTATTAACTATCATGGATGTGGCCACTCGTTATCCTGATGCATATCCAATGAGAAATGGCACGGCGAAAACTGTTGTCCGGAACCTGCTCTTGTATTGCTCGCGGTATGGTTACCCGCAAGAGGTGCAATCGGACCAAGGTTCTAGTTTTACATCTAATCTGTTCAAACAAACTATGATTCAGCATGGCATCAGCACTGCCGTCTCTTCTGCGTATCACCCGGAGAGTCGAGGGGTGTTGGAGAGGTGGCACGCCACGCTGAAAAGCATGCTTCGATGTTACTGCGCAGAGAATGGAAAGGATTGGGACCTTGGTCTGCCGTATGTTTTGTTCGCGGCAAGAGAAGTACCTGGAGAGAGTCTCGGTTTCAGTCCGAATGAGCTTGTTTTCGGGCATCAGGTGAGGGGTCCTCTCCACATGGTGAAGGAGATGTGGGAGGGCACTAAGCATATTGTTCTGCGAGATAAGTTGCAACCTCTTGTTCCTGAGCGACAAGAGGAGTTGTTTACTAGGCTGTGGCAGTCCGTCCGCATGTTTGTTGCTTCTCCAGGCCTGATGTACGGGGTAGAATCCGACATGGAGGCTGGAGACAGTGCAAGGCTCGAGTTGGTTCCCTACCGTGTGAATCCTGCTCGACAGCCTGTTGTGAAGGCGGAGCTGGACGGCGTGTGGAGAAGGGGTCTGAGGGATGAGGGATATCGTGAGTGGTCGTTGCCAGTGGCTTTGCAACCTGAGTTTGGTGGCAGAGTCCGTGTGTATGTTGATTGCAAGAGTGTGGAAGCATTATCCCTGACAGACGCCTATCCATTACCCAGAGTTGACGACACCATAGACCGCTTCGGGGCTGCCTCGCTCATCACGAAGGTAGAATTAGTGAAGGGTTATTGGCAGGCCCCGTTGCCGGAAAGAGCGAAGAGAAGTGCCAGTCTTGCGATGAACTGGGCAGTTTATCAGTGTCAGGTGTTGTTGTGCTGCCGGAACACAAGTTGGATGTGTGGCATGCTAAGGGCACTGATAATGTTTTGGCTTTGTTTGCAGGAGAACCCTCGCTGTTCAGTCAGTGTCTGTCGTGGGTGGAGGATCCGGGGTAGGCTACCACAGTATGTTGGTATAGCCTCCTGTCTTGGCTCGCGGTGTATTTTTGCGCTGGTGCTTGTTGGCTCGCGTGTGTAGCATCAGCGTAGGGTCGCAGGGCAGCAGTTGTTGGCTTTGATTAGAAGAAAATTAGGCTACATCTATAGTAGCCGCCAAAAAACAACATTAAAATAAAATATGAAAAATTAAATAAAAACTCTTTCTTTTTAATAATTAATTATAAGATAATATTGTAGCGGAGTACTGAGTGCAGATGATTTTCCCTCAGTAGACTGTGCTTCTTAAAGCTCGCTCTGGGAGCACAATGTTATGAATTAATGTATTATATTTGGGAAGGGTGATAAGATTTTTTTATATATAAAATGTTGTATTTTTTTGTGATGAAACTGAGCTTGCATTCCATGAGTGGCGGAGTGGCAGATTCTAGCGACATTCTGCCTGTTCAGATATGGGCTCATGGTTGAGTGTCCCATATCTTGGGGGGGGGTGTGACGCTTCCGGCGTTAGCAGAATGGTTGCGTGGGGCATTGCAGCTCGCTAGCGCTCGCCAGGATGGGGGGATAGGCTACAGTTGTCCTAGAATGATCTGCTTTATTTCATTAGTGTCGTGTTGCCACAGACAGTCTAGAAATGGTCTTTGTTTTGGTCTGTGACCGCGCCTTATATTTTATATTCGCTATAATATAAATGTTGCTTGTGTGGGAGGCGAGCGAGAGAGTGTGAGGGAGTACACCCGGCAGCGAGGTGAGCTATGACGCGGCTCGCTTGGGCGCTGACGGCGTTGGCGGCCGGGTGGTCAACTAGTCCCTTCCCGTCGCTGCCTCGTGTTCTTTACCAGCTCAGAGCTTGCCTGACACGCGTATCGCCTACATCCTTTGCAATTCTGTCCCCATACTCGCGACTTTGCATACTATTTCTCTCTCTCGACTTCTCCTTTCTCATTCTCTAATCTTTATTAAACTCAACATCCCTTCTGGTTTCAGCATAGACGTTCACCGTCGACCAGTCGTATTGTACGCGAAGCTCTCAGATATTTCCATGTATTAGGTTAAGGAGGTATTATGCTTTATTGAGGTTTAGAGAGACGGACTTTTCCGTATGTGTCCTCTCTCGGGAAGGTTGTAGACTGGTATATGTCTCCCTTGCAAGGTGTTGAATGATTCTGCTTGGTTATCTAAAGCTAGACTGGGGGTAAGGTTATTGTGTCGTTGTCTCCGATGTGTGCAGTGTTAGCTAAGCTCTGCACGACATCGACAGGTACTGTGGGAGCCTAAGTTGTCTTCGGGTTGGTTTACTTTGCGAGCACAGCGCTGTGGTGTGAGAGGGCCATAGCCTATCCCTCACAACATAGTGCTGCCTCTTTGTGTTGACTTCTGAGGGATCGCCAGGATAGAGCTAGGTACTAGAGACCTAGATTTATCAAGAGAGCATCCCCGTCATATAACGTAATCTTCATTATACCACCCTTGGACAACGTTAGGCTACGAGCCGCATGCTCGCCCATTGTTGCCCTGCCTTGATACCCCAGCTAAACTTTATTAACCGAGCAGACACTGGTTAGAGATAAGCCCCCATTATTATATGTATGCAACATTATTATTCACTGCACTTTTGAGCCGAGGTTGTTGTTGAGTTGCACAACCCGAGTAGGCTGTTGCGTTGTGTCACGAAGCATTTATTTAGTTGTCGAGCATTACTACCTTTGCGCAGTCTTTATTATTCGCCTGCCTATTATTACTATATGTCCTAGTATTTATTGTGACCCGTATTCTGCATTATAATTGTTCAAGATTCTTTACGAACATCTTCCCAGCATCAGACTTATTTCAGAAGTTTCCAGTTGATGTTGCAGGACTAGCATTGCACTTTCTTTAATACAGGAGTGCCAGTTATTTGAGTATCTACCGTAACGTTAATTAATCACGTTAACTATCTTTTCTTTGTGTAACCTAATCGAGTAATCTTTTACTGTTTGAGAATAGGCTGTTTCATTGAGCGTCAGCCTAGTGTGTGTGCACCAGTTACCGAGTCATAGGATACCTCGTTGTCCAGGCACGACTCAGGGCGGTAATGGTGTTTTGTTTTCCAGTGTTTAAGGCAGGGGTTGGATCTAGTGTTACCGTTGTTGCTTTTTGCCATTATCTAGTCCAATGTTGAAGAGCCCTGTGTCTTTGAGAACCTGTATCGTAACAATATATATATATATATATATATATATATATATACTGTATATATATATATATATATATATATATATATATAAAAGATGCGTGTGCGTGGAATAATATTATGAATAACAAAAAATCCAGGAATATCAGGAGAAAAACAAGGAATTAAGGTGCTGATGTGAGAGAGGGAGAGAGAGATGGAAAATAGGGTAGTGATTGATGGCTGGGTGGGGAAAGGCTTGTTGTTAAGGGGAGATGGGCTGTTTTTCTGGACCCCTTTCTCCCTCATGTTTAAACTCATTTGTTTTGAGATTTTAAGACATTCGATCCATTAGTTTGGCGATTTCAAGACCTTTCGCCATATTTCTTTATATACAAAATAAGGCCTTTCGTGGCATTTAGGTGTCGATTTTTTCCTGGCAAGCGATAGCGAGCCTGTGATTTTAGGAGGAACCAGCCTTCGGCCGGGAAATTTTTCTACCAAAAAATGTAAAAATTTATCTCGAAGTGGGGTCTAGACGGGTATTTTCTTAAGCTTGATGGAGGAATTGAGAGGAAAGTAAAAACACATTAGAAAGCCAAATCAATTATTAATAAATACGCCCAGCCCAATAAATTCCCCGAGCTATTATTCTTATTACCAGCCGGGGGGGGGGGGGGGGGGGGGGGGGGAGAGAGAGAGAGAGAGAGAGAGAAAGAGAGAGAGAGAGAGAGAGAGAGAGAGAGAGAGAGAGTATGGGGAGGAGAGGGGACAGTGAGGAATAGGGGGGAGGAATGGGTGTATTAATCTCTTGTGTTATTATTATTTATCTTTATATACTATTTATTTATCTCTCTCTCTCTCTCTCTCTCTCTCTCTCTCTCTCTATCTATATATATATATATATATATATATGTATATAATATATACAGTATATATATATATATATATATATATATATATATATATATATATACAGTATATATATATATATATTGAGAATATATCACAAATACACGTGAGCCACTAAATGTTTCTAGTCTCTCAGTGGGGATCGAACCATCGACC